>JAGDQP010009272.1:38111-59854 GCA_022664845.1 Lepisma saccharinum
AAATAAATACTGGATATAATATATAAGAGGAAATAAATACTGGATATGATATAGAAGAGGAAAGAACTGAACAAGATCTGAACAATAACTTTATCTTTTCTTTAAAAGAAAAGAAGAAACAAAAGTCGTTAGGGTATTACTTACGAAAAAGAAATGTAGACTCGGATCCATACAAAATTCCGATTAGACAATTTGTAAGTCCAATAATCTGCGTAATGTCCAAAGAACACTGACGTGAAATTTAAATTTATATTTAAATTTGCGTAAACTAAGCTAACTAATGATATAATCTATTGCATAGAATTAATAACTTCTTGGATATTAATTTTATTGCTCAGTTATCATATCACTAAGAAAACCCGGAAAGATTGATTTTTAAAAATCCTGGGAGTTGCGGAAGTGCTGCTTTCAAAACACGACTAGAGGTTTGTAACTAGTTTATCTTTTCCATAATCTTTACCGAAAAATCAGTATCTTTCGGTCAGTTGAAACACCAAGTGTTTCTTGAGTCACCTTATTGGGACTTTCCTTACTCACTTTGATAAAAACTTCGTACCCTGAAAATTCGTAATCTTTTGTAAAACACTCTGTGTGAATGGCAACCACAATTGTTTATTTAACCCTGGATAACTGCCATGATTTTTATGTCATATTTCACTACCTATACCTCGCCGCTACGTAAAAATTTAGGAAACCACTTCTATGTTGTTGTTTTTTTTAATTGTTTTATTTTCTCAATTATACGAGGGTCGTCCACAAAGTAAAGAACGTTTGTGCACCACGCCTAGCGCAGATCTCCCACCACCGCGATTGCTTGTGCGTCAGTGAACTTCCCTCCGCGTCGCAGTTTGAACCTAGTTTCTTTGCTGTGCGGTCACGTCTGTTGTTCTTGCCAGTGTGTCAAAATGATGGCGCCTATTGAAAATCCCGCTAAGTGTGAAATTCTTTGGATTTCCTTCTTGTCTTGGAAAATCCTTCTTCCAATGAAGGAAGAACCAATGTGCACGACGAGAATCGGCAGGCCATCTCTCGTTACAGGTGACTTGAAAGAAAGAGTTGAAAAAAATCAGGAAACAGGCGTTTCACTTCAAGTACCTTACATGAATCTTTCCCAGAAATTTCAAGATTTCTCTCACATAAAATTGTCACAGATCATCTTGGGTCTGGTGGGAATTTTTGGGTGCATCAGTGCATCTGGTGGTGCATCAGTTTGCAAATGATGAGGACCTCAAAGAAGCAGTGACGTCGTGGCTCAAGTCATTGGCGGCAGAAGAGTACAACAGCGGCATTGAGAAACTTGTTCCTCGTTACAATAAGTGCCTCGACCGCTACGGCGACTACATTGAAAATTAGAGTAAGGTCCGGTAACATTGTAAATAAAGTATTGTAATGATATCTTTAGTTGTTTATTAGTTATGCCAAATCGTTCTTTACTTTCCAGACGACCCTCGTATATCATATCTTGATTATATTAACTTGACAATATGGAAAACATACTACGTTTTTTTCTGTCTAAAGAAAAGTTACATAATAGTAGAGTTATATTAAGAGGCGACGTTCAGTCAGTTAGCAACTGAACTGCAACTATGTCGTAAATGCATATAGACTTTCATAAAAGCAGAAAGTACCATTTAGAGTGGGCGGGATGCGTAAAAATTTAAATGATGCACATAGCCGCCATGTAGTAATCCAGGGTTAATCTGCACCAAACGCTGATTCAATGTTGCCAAATTGTTCAACATTTCGTTGCATCGGTTATCTGACATTTTCTATGAATCTGAGTATACATTGACGACTAGAATGTAAAGTATTGTTGAAGGGAATAGGGAAAGAGGAAGAAGAAATATGCGTCACACTGATAATGATCATGATAAGATATTCTGCTCGCTCGGATGTATATGGCCTGAATGACGCTCGGTAAGGTTCCAAGCGATCACTGTGGTTTCCGTATGACTTCATTCGGAAGAAAACAGCCTCCTAATGTCGGGATCTACAGTACAAAGTGTGCTTCGAACCATTTATGTACCCACTGGGTACTGAACCCGGAACCCTTGAATCTAAATCAGCGAGCGTCACAATTTATCCAGTAAAAAAAATAAATCCTGGGTTAGAAAATTACTGAATATGTGGAGAAATTGAGGAAGCTAACGTTATTTTGAGGGTACCCCTTTCCCCGCGATGCTGATATAATATCAATAATAATCGTTCAAATATCTCCTGAGGCAAACAACAGAAATTATGGAATTATTCGTTGAGAAATATTTTTTTTTTAAATAATGAAACAACAGATGTCGCTGACATGTTTTGGTGAAATATGTCATTCGTGGAGAATTATACAGAAAAAATAAACATAAAAATAACTACTCTCTGGTAAAAGGAACAATAAAATTAACTTCCAGATAAACAAACAAAGTCGTAACCAATGTTAATTAGTGAGTTAATTAGTACAGACGTTTATGATGTATTCAGGTTTCAAGAAACATTACAAGTGAACAGAGCGTTCACAGAAAAAAAAAAAAGAAGTTGTTTAGGGGGAGGAAAAGTGAGATGAAACTCATTTGTAAAACAAATCAGAAAGTAATCAAATACATTTTGAAAAAAGTAAAGCTCAAAAAGCGCAATAACAAATTATTATTTAATCAAAACTGTAGTTTTAACTGTGGATAGAGCGTGGAATAAGTTTCCTGATACGTAAGGCAATGTCTACTACTTCCGAAAGTGGCTAGAAACGGCACAGACCGTTTAGATCTGGTTAGTAGCACTATAAAGCTTACAAAGATAGAGATAGTACGTAATGGCAGATAGCGCTAGCAGAAATTTCAACTTATTCTTCGCTTCCACGCTAGGGAGGCGCTAGTATCGTTTCTTTCTTGTTCTTTCCGTTTTTTTTCCCAGCCTGGTAGAAGTTTACGGGTTGGTTCTATTCCTTATTTCCGACAAATATTCTTACAATTCTCCATGTTATCAGAATTACACTTTTCTGGGTTACTTTAGTTTTTCTGTGTCTAATCCTAATGTTCGTATTTTCTTCTTTATCGATTTGTATATAGCTCCTGTGTCCGCTGTCTCCAGATATTTCACATGGATTCTTCTTCGAGAAATCCTTTCGAACCTGACTGTATGAAAGAAATAACAGATCCGAAAGAAACTATCACAGACAGTTCTAATACATCAACAAGCTCAAAGGGTCAGGATACTTGCATCCAGGATTTACATAACAACCACTTAGCAACTGAATCACAAAATGGAACAGCTAAACTTCCTGATAGCAAATCTGAAATACTAATAAGAAAAAATAAGCAGTAACCTTTTGGATCCTATAAAATTTCAGCAATTAATTACTTCTAAATTACCTAATATTAAAATGATAGTCTTGGTGGTATCACTGTTGGATTTTTTCGTTTTAAAGTCGAAGCATTTCGATCATCTGCTAGATCCATGCCCTGTAGAAAATGTTACCAGTACTGTGACATCCAACCGTGCCCTAATAGGGCCAGCTGCTTTAAATGCAGAGAATCGCATTCCAGTGCATCCTGCAAGAAACCTGCCAATCCAAAATTCTGTGCTACCTGCAGAAAATCTGGTCATAGGACGGCGAGCTGTATTTGCTTCCTAAGACCTAAAAGATCTCAGGATAAAAACAATACTCCACAAAAAAATTTACAGAAGTTCCCAAAAAGAGGTATTCTTGAACAAAGGTTTCGAAAATGACAATGATGTTAGAACCAGTGTCCCTCCAAGCTTTCAACAGATTCAATCTCTTATCCACAACAAACTGCAAGAATTCACAACCATCATGGCTCAATGGGTCTCTTTAGTACTAACGTTAACTCGCACAGAAAAAAATATCCTCAAAAGATAAGTGGGCAAGAAGTCATACCTCCAGGTAGTTTACTTTACTATCATCATCTCTATGTGCATTATTGTTACTTCCATCATTTTCATCAGTTTTGCACCAGCTGTTTATATTTCTTTTGTTTTCTTCTGCGTCTTCCAAATTTGCGAACTATAATAATTATAAGGAGTTGTTTCTTAATCTTCGTCATTTACTGTTTCGTTTGGACTGTTGTACAGCTGTTGTGTCTGTAAATATGGTTTTCGTCACAGGATAATGAGCACGTTTTCTTTTCTTTTTGTGTTTCTACTGCTTCCGAGTTGTAGTTTGTACTACTCTTCATCTTGTATCCTTATTCTGTATTTTCTAGTTAGTGCTTGGCGTTTCATTACCGGTATTTGTACGTGCTTTTCTTTATATTTCTTTTAGACTATGAGTTTATTATTATTTGTACCACTCTGCTAGCATAAGCTCTTCAAATCATGTTTAGCCTTCCGCACTTAGAAGGTACATTCGCACAGATATTTTTCTTTAATACTGAACAAAATGCAAAGTTCTACTGGGTCCAGTGTGTGTATCCAGTGTTGTACTAATTTTAGTGGTAATTTGCATTGTTTTGAGTTTCATATATCCATGATTCCATCGTAACGGAATGTAAGAAAACTTAAATATGAACAAGTTGTTTCTAAAAATGATGTCGTCATTCTAATTGTTTCTTCACCAGTGATGTTTATTTATGTTTGCATGTGTCCGAGCGAAATCCATATTACAATGGAATCCTTGATTTATGAAGTCTCATGACTATGGATTACAACTATGGGTCGGTAAAATTAGTACAATACACACTAGAACCAGTAGAACTTTGCATTTATATTCAGTTATAAACCAATATCTGTCAGGCACTTTGCGAATGTACCTTGTTAGACTTTTTTTTTTGTACCTGCGTGTAACTGGTCTTTGTTTTCACCTGTCCAGTTACTTGTTTTTCCTGTAATTATACTTTCATGTATATGCCAATTTTTGTATAATTTCTGTCTGAACAATATTTTTAATTAAGTTGGAACAATTCTTGTTCTACCTGCTTTTACAGTTCTGCGTTCTCTCTTTCTCTCTTAGTGGAGTGCAAAAACAAAATTGGTCTTCTTTATTAAATTAACTTTGTCCGTGTGTCTGTAACCCAGACAAACATTTCAACCAAATTAGATACTTGTTGAGTCTCAAATTGACAGATCCTTTTTGTTTAGTAAGCTTTCTCCATTTTAAGAATTCACTTTGAAGCTTTGATAGAAGCTGATTCCAGATTTGAGTTCAATGACCTTGAATTTCAGGGGTTGTTTTTAACCTGGTGACCCTAAAACTAGAAGGTATTAGATTAGCTTTTTCGATTTAACAAATTAAAGCTAGTTTCATTATATATACTTCAGCCCTACGCCAACGGGTGCGACCTATTTTTTATATTATAAAATGTACTTTAACTTATTGGCTACAAAAATCAAAGAAAATATTATTTTAGCACTTGGAACATACCTTATATTAATTCTCAGAAAGAATTTTGAGGCAAGCATCATACATATACTTAAAACTTAAATCCCGGATTTTCAATCTTTATCACTCAAAAAATGACTGTTACAAATAGGGTCATAATTATAATGATAAGACAGAAGATAGACCTCAGCTACAAGTAAGAATCTCGAATTCTTTCTTATCATCACAATGAAATTCACAAAAAAAAAAAAAAGGAAAAGAAAAAAAGGAGAATCTTTTCCCATCTTCGAAGAAGACTTCATTTTCCAGGCGCACGAATTCCAGCAGCTGTTCTCCAGATCGGATTCGCCTTCGATCGTGTCTCTGTGTCTCTTTTTCTCTTCTTTCTTGGCCTTTTCTTGTCTCATCACCATCTTCTTCTTTTTCTTATTTTCCTTCTCCTGTCAGCCTCTTCCACTGCCTTTCTTATATGATCGTCTTCGACACTTCTTTTCAAGGGATGTCACCATTTCTAGACAGGAGAGAGAACATTTACCACTTCTATATTGGTCACGATAAGGTAACAACCGAAGACCATGTTCCCTAAAATGTATGCATAAGTTGGCTTTATTTGGTTTCTTTATGAGGATCCTTCTCCCGCCTTTTCCTACCAATAGAAGCTTTATATATACTCTCTCTCTCTCTAAAATTCTATAAAAGCTATTTCTTAGTCCTCTGAATGTATACCCTTTAGGTTTAGTGCAGGCATGTTCATTCGATTTATACTAATGTTTGGTTAATGTATTTTCTACGAGTATTTATTTCATATATATTTTAATGCTTCCTCTAGGGAATAGTTCGTAATAGAAAAGCGCTTAAACTATTATTGCGTTTATTCAGTCTGAGTGTTTGCAGATACTGTATCTACCCAATAACCGTAACACAAGAAAATGAGCTTTCAAAGTTTGACAAAATTTACGTCAATTAAATATTTATTCAATTAAAACCGAAATAGTTTTCAACCGTTTGATCTTGTTTTACATAAATAAAAGAAAATCCAGATAAATAATGAAATCGCGACGACTAAGGTGGGCAGGCCATGTAGCTCGGATGGGGGGAAAACGAAGATTATATTCTATCCTGGTTGGAAGGCCGGATGGAAGGAGACCATTGGGAATACCGTGGCGTCGTTGGGAGGATAATATTACAAGAGATCTTCGAGAAGTAGGTGTTCGTGATGAACACTGGTTTGATATTGCTCAGGATATAATCCAGTAGTGAACGTTTGTTACTGCGGCGATGAACTTGCGAGTTCCATAAGCCATAGAGTTTGTTAGTTAATTATGAATGAAGTTATAGTGATATATTTAAGAGAAAGTGTGATCTCCAGGTTCAAAGGCCGAGATTTTCATGTTCAGTAATTCCCCCTTAAGTTCCCCCTCCCCCTCCAGTCGTATCAGATAAATACCAGAAATTTAACTTCAGTTAATACCTGAAACGTTTCTTCTGTTCCTTTCGGAACGATTAAAGAAGTTATTCAAGTGTTCGGTTGCCGATGAAATACAAAAACTATCAAGTTCCAATGTTTATTTATGATTTTTTTTTTCTGAATGTCCCAAAATTTCTATGAATTTCTTCTAGATTTTGTGTGGAAGAATACAGAAAAATTGCATCAATTTCTGAAAACGGACAAGAAACCACAAAATAATGGAAGACCAGCTGGGTCAAAACTAGAATTCGAAGACAGAATAAGATAAAATAAATTGGTTTAATTCCTTAAAGATACTGAAAGAGCACTTGAAGTTTTCAAACTTACCACCGGAACATTAATGATTTTGTTCAGATGTTAAATAACCGCTGGGGAAGAAAAGAAATGTTTATGAAATTGGATTTGGAAGACATCAAAGAACCTGGCCATTTTATAGGACTGAAAAATAAACTTTATATACATCTCCCGTTCCTTTGTGAACCAGAGCTGAAACCGGGTCACTTTCGCTTACCCGAAGACAGGTGACCCGGTCCTAAACTTGACTCGAACGACCGGATTGACCCGGTCTGGGACACTGTAATAAAGTGGTAATTTTCGTCGTCGTATTTTTCGTGCTCTGGGGGTAATCACCTCCGGCCTCAATCACCCCTGAAAGAAACATTGTTCAAACGCAAAGGACATAATAACTCTGCTATGGTCATCGGATCAAACCGGGTCTCAAGCTTATACTCGGGAACTCGGTCCAAAATTTGGCCCAGGTGGCCCGCTTCAGCTTCGTTGTGAACAATTGTTCTCATGTATTGTCGATAGGATGACATAACGCTCACGTAGAATAGAACATGGAACGAGAACACTTCCTTGTGGAACTTCATCCGCTAAACAAAGTAATAAACACCCTGTAGTAGAACGACAGATTATAAGTAGGAAGAATTTCTTCAAATTCTTAGGATTCGTGATTCACAGTTAATTCCTTATAGGAAAAGTCAACTAGAAGAGATTTCTTTTCTATACGTTTATTAATGAATATGTTATAGTAGCGTTTGAGTTAACAAAAATATACAAATCTTCCACAAAGAAAAGAAAATTATGATCTGTGTATGTTTTTAGGAACTGTTGAAAAAAATATTCAATTGAGAGCTAACAGCCTAGTCTAGATAGGTTCTGAAGGAAACTACCTCTGAGTGAACGCGAAAAAGAGTCTCAAAATAAGAGATGTTAAATGCTTACTGCGTATGTGTCGTCTCATCCAGTTGAGTGGAAATACGTAACATTTATAGTAGGTCATAGGATATCATATGATGTCAAAAGACATAAACACCTCGTGAGTGATTCTGGTTTGAGCGATAATATTCAGTTCCTAAAGACATCACGTAGTCACATATCAGTATATGTACATTACAGTGATACAAGTTACATAGGATTATTGCTTGTATGCTAAACCATAGATGCATTCTTTTTGTTTCCGACAAATGGTCAGTTTGTTGATGATAATATTCTTGTCAACATACAAGTTCCTTTAGCTTTCCTTAGATTATACTTATCTTGTTTATTCTACATACTAGTTCTTGTCGACGTGACTTAGGTCAGGAATAGTTATTTTGAATCTCAGTTATCTTGTTAAACAAAAGATTACAGTTTATCAGTTGGCAGTTCTTTTGACTTCTAAAGATGCATTGCATCTAGTTTCTCGTACTACCAGAGTTTATTAATTTAACAGAAAGAAAAATACTTATAAAGAAAAATAAAAATAAAAAAGGAATAAAAATTAATAAAAATTTTTACATCTATTACACCTCCCCTCTTACTGAAAACAAAATTCTTAAATTTTGTTTTACATTATATTTACCTTTGTTTACCCTTAATCATAGATATTGATGTTTTTGATGAAGTTAAAGGAGCTCTTTCTATTTCGTTGAATTGATCAGCACTTTGTAAGTGACTCATTCTTACAGCTTTATCGGTTACAACATTATTGTGCTGTATTTTATTTACTATCGTAGATTTAATGCATATTTGTTTAAAACAAGAATCTCCTTTATCATCGCCATACCATTTGTAACATTTCTTAAAACATTTTCGACAACAATTACATTTATAGCATATACACCATATAAAGAAAAAAATTATGATTACACTACAAAAAATAGAAAAAGTTGATATTTTATATACAATAGAGTGATGATCTAATTTCCATTGTTCTTCTATTATTTTCTGTTGAATTTCGTCGACTTTGTGACTGGCATATTTAAGGTCATTCACTTCATTGATTACATGTTTTAAAGGTAGATCGATTGGTATATCATTAAAAGAAACTTCTTGATTTAAAAGCTCACAACATTCAAAACTTAAGTTGAACTTAGGTATAACATAGTTTGAAGTTACATTTGTGTCTACAGTGTTTTGAGCTTGAATAAGAGTTCTAATACCATATGCTTTACAATTGACACTTAAATGAAGTCTTCCGGAACCTTCAAGATTGATGTCATATGGTTCGTTTGTTTTACAAACAATGGTAAGTTTTTCAAGTTCATTGGAGATATATAACCAGTGGTTGCCTCCTAGAAGTATGAGCATAAGCTCACTAAGGTTTACTATTCTTTGATTACAATCTCTTGGTACCTTTCTAACAAATTGCAGTAATTTTACTTCACACTCTTCATGTAAATGTGTTGATAATATAGGGAAATTTTGCTTACATACAAATGATGTACTTGTTAAAGATTTACATGCATTGAATTCAATTTCACTAATTTTAACATAGTGTTGTTTAGTGTTATCAATGAATAATATTTCTTTGTCAGGTTGTATAAAAATATATTTGTTAGTTGTGTTCGCTATTTTGATAGGAAAAGGTATTACCTTGTACGTATAACATTTCGTGTTTTCACTTAAAGGTATTCTAATTACATAAGCCAAAATTCCTTTATTAATGAATACATCAAATGATAAGATTTTTAACAACATATATCCATACGAAATACTAACTGGAATGGGCAATGATATTCCCATATTCAATTCACTCTGACTTTGTTTAAAATGTTGGAATATTTGGAATGGAGTAATAATATATGGTTGCAATATACCCTTTTGTGCATTGAGTATAGCTTGAAGTACAATATCATATTGATATCTAAGATCTCTGCACATTTGATCTAATTTCAAGATATGTTCATTTACAATTGTTTTCAGTTTAAAATTAGAAATTTCTTTATTTAATTTTGAAGTTCTTTCAGTTAAAGCCTTTTGAATATGAATCAAATTATTACTAAGGATTTGTTCATTCTCTTCTACTGAATAGAGTGTATTATTAATTGATTGCAAAGTAGATTTGACAACTAGCATTTGTTCTTTACTTAATTTGAGGAAGTCTCTTTGTTCAGATTCTAATTTGTTAATTTCTAAAGTATAGTAATCAGCATCTTGTGCATCAAGCGTTCCGAACAATACTTTAGATATTTCACCTACGAAATTAAAAATTCCTCTTTTCTTTCGGTTGACCTCATCTTGAGTTATTTTTGTAATTTGATTTATGATAATTCTACTGTCTGCAATGCTTTTTAATTTCTGTGGTATTCGACTGGCAATTAAGGTATCGCAATTTGTTTTATTAACTTGTACTAAATTATGTGAACACACGTGTTTGGTTGATAACATATATTTTTCAATAACCTTATAATTAGATTCTAAATCTGTTAAGTTCACAAAGACCACCAATCGCCAATCAACATTATATAATTGCGTAATTCCCAACTGATTATAGTATAGTCCAGGGGAGTCTTGAAATTTCTCTACACGTATGCCAATATCATTATTCCCAAGAGAAACGCCTATCAGCATTAAGAGGATGACGACAAATTCCATCCCTGAAAGGGTATAAAGAAAATATCATGATGGTCAATGTTGGTAGCAACTAGTAATATAGTTTTAATCTATTTGCGTGAACAGTTGTCAGTTTTCCTCCCTTTTTTATTGTACAATGTACTCCCTTTACGTCAATGACTGTATACGGTTCTTCCCAAAATGAACACAATTTCTTTGAACGCCCTCTTCTAACAGACTCATCATAAAGTAGTACTTGATCTCCTGGTTGAAAAACCATTTCATTTACTGTTTCGTCATAATATTCTTTGTTCTTTTGTTTTACTACTTGTAATTTTAATTTGGCTAGTTGATGCATTTCCTGTAATTTCTGTTTAAGTTCTTTTACATAATCTTCATAGTTATATCTAGGTTCTGGGGATTTCTTTTGCAGTATTCCTGTAATGTTTGCTTTCTTTGCGAACATCAGTTCGTGTGGTTGTACTCCAGTACTTGTGTGAGGGGTTGTATTATACACAAAAAGAGCGTAAGAAATATAATCGTCCCAGTCTGTCTGGTTTTCCGAAACGAAGTGCCTTAAATATTCTTTCAATGAACGATGAAATCTCTCTACGGTATTGCTTTGTGGGTGATAACTAGTGGTATTGGTTTTCTCGATTTGTAATAATTTACAAACTCTTTTCATGATATCTGACAAAAAACTGCTCCCTTTGTCAGTGAGAATGACTTGCGGAATGCCATATTTTAGGATTACTCCTTCTACAAAGGCTTTTGCGACACTGTTAGCATCCTGTTGAGCTATTGGTACTGCAATTGTGTATTTAGTTAAATCATCCTGAACTGTGAGTAGATAGCTATTTCCTTTATGAGTGAGGCTCATTGGACCTACAATATCTAAACAGATCTTTTCAAAAGAGGTATTAGGCGTTTTTGAAATTACCATTGGCATTTTAACCTTTTTTGCAAATTTTGTTTTTCTGGCATTTTTCACATACTCGAATGAATTGATCAATATCGTCTCTTAACTTAGGCCACGCTAGGGGTTTGATGTTGTTTAATTCTAAGTATTCTTTGATCTTTTCGTACGTGCGGCAAGTACCTTGATGTCCTCCAATTTTGATTTCATGGAACTCTTTCAAAATTTGTCTTTTAGTATCTTCATCTAAAAGGGTTATATTTTCATTTTCGTTTTCTGTCTCGTTTGTTTGAATTTGATACATTCGGCTCAAGGCGTCTGCGTTAGTGTTCTTTTTCCCTTGCTTATATATAATTTCGTAATCGAATTCTTCAAGTTGTATTCTCCAGCGTATTAAACGCGATGTTGGATCTTTAACAGCGAAAACCCAAGTTAATGGTTTACAGTCTGTTATAAATTTCACTTTTCTTCCAAGAATGTATGGTTTATAAACCTTTGAAGCCCATACTATAGCTAATAACTCTTTTTCTGTTGCATTATATCTAGTTTCAGCTATATTTAGTTTCTACTTGCAAAAGCGATAGGTTTGTCTTTTCCAATTTCGCCCTGACTTAAAATGGCGCCAATTGCATTTAGGCTGGCGTCGCTTGTGACAATGAATGGTTGTGTAAAATCTGGGTACTCTAATAGAGGTGCTTTGGTTAATTCTTTCTTCAGAGAATCAAAGGCAAGTTGATGTTTAGAATTCCAACCAAATTCTGTGTCTTGTTTCAAAAGGGTTGTAAGAGGATATGCAATCTTCGCATAATCTGCTATATGTCGCCTATAGTAACCTGTGAGACCTAGGAATCCTTTAATTTGTTTCTTATCCGTTGGTATGGGAAAATTGACTACTTTTTCCACTAATCCGGGGTCTGGTTTGACTCCTTCAGATGTAATTATGTGTCCTAAATACACGACTTCATGTCTAAGAAATTCCGATTTATCTGGTTGAAGCTGTAGATTGTTTTGTCTAAATCGTTGAAATATTTCCCTAAGTTGTGAATTATGAGATTCTAAATCCTTATTAAAGATGACACAATCATCTAAATAAACAAAGCATGATGTACCTTGTAAGCCTGAAAGGACTGTATTCATTAAATGTTGAAATGAAGAAGGTGCATTTTTTAATCCGAATGGCATTCTGGAAAATTCGAAATGACCTTTGTCTGTTGAAAATGCGGTTTTGTACCTATCTTCCTCCTTTATGTACATTTGATGATAGCCGGAAGCTAAATCGAGAGTTGTAAAATATTTAGCTTTACCTAATCGATCTAAGATGTCGGTTATGTTAGGTAATGGAAAGCAAAACCCAATTGTTAGGCTATTAACTGCACGAAAATCCACAACCACCCTGTACTTCTTTTTCCCGGAAGCATCCATCTTCTTAGGTACAACCAGCAGTGGTGAATTGAAAGGACTAGTAGAGTGCGCAATGATTTCGTTGTCTATCATTTGTTCTACTTGGCTGTTGATTTCTTCCCTGTAAGCTTCAGGTAATCTATAGTTTTTCTGATTTATGACTACACCTTGATATTCTGGTTTGAAAGGAATGTTATGTTCTATGAGAGAAGTAGCTGTAAGTTTATCTCCAGGAAGATAAAACAAATCGTTGAAGTCTATACAGATGTTCCAAATTATTTCCTTTTCTTCTTTACTCAAATGATCTAGTCTAACTAATGATCGCAAAAGTTCTATTCTTTCTTCTAGTTTTTGTGTTTGTTCGGATGTTTTAGTTTCGATCCTGGCCACAAAAGATGTTTTCTCTTGTTCGTAAAAATGTTCTAATTTTACATTGGGTAATTCTATTTCTATGTCACGTTCTGTGATATTCATTATCCCTACTGTACATTCGTTATTTTCTACAATTGTCAAACATTGCGCTAGAAATACTCCTTCAGTTATTTCTTGTTTTTCCACGATACCTATACCTTTGTGATTAGTTGGAATTTTTATCACTGTTTGACAACGTCCAGGTATTTTGATCTTTTCTGTTTGTAGTGGAGAATCGAAGGATACGATACATTTATGTTTCGTTAAGAAATCTCGTCCTAGAATACCTGAGTATGTTATTGGCAAAAGATTATCTACTACATGTAATTGAAATGGAAGATCAAGACCATTCATGTGAATCGTCAATGGAATAGTTCCTAAAGTACTTATTCGATCTTCTGTAATACCCTTGAGCTTAATTTTTCCTTTCGCGTTTATGTGTTTGCGTAAATACACAGGTAACTTGTGTATTTGGATACAAGTAATATCTGACCCTGTATCTATGAGAAAGTACAAGTTTTCGTTACTTATTTCTCGTATTTGTAATTGTAAGCTACCCGGGGGAGGATTTATGCAGTCATTGTATTGAGGGAGGCAAACCGACTGCCTGTTTACTTCCTGTTTTCGTTTCCCGCATACCTATGTTGGTACTCTCTGTAATTATTGGTGTTTGTGCAATTTACATTTACGTAGTCTTTATGCTGGGTTTCGAACCCTTGCTTTCTTTTAGAAAAGCACTTCATATCATCATTGGATATGGTTTGACAAGACCCTTGTCCATCATGCATTTCCTTTGCATGGCTACACATTTGAGATTGAGAGCTCTCTTCGCAATTATAACCGTTATCAAATGTGTTCTCATGTACACAACAACGTACATTCCTTACTTGCAAACCTCTCTTTTGTTTTAACCTACATACTGCTTCTATATGCCCTGGTTTTATTTACAAAAATGGCATATAATTTTCCTTTTGTGTTCACCTTTACTGTTAATTTTTGGCAGATGCTTATCAGATTTGTCCCTAACTGATAATTGGTTCGATTCTTGTTCGAGACAAATTTCGACTATGTCTCCAAGAGAGAATCTATCTACGTCCTTGCTTCGGACTATTAATTGAATTCTTTCGTCGGATAAGCCCTGAACGAAAGAAGCTTTAGCGAGATGTTGAACGAGGGAAGCTGCACCTGACACATGTGATGGTGTCAGTATTCTAACTGCGGCTTCTTTAAGTTGACTTTGCAAGGAATCGATCCTCGAACCCCAATCAGCTATGTTTTCCCCTTTTTCTTGCCTGGCATTGAATAAGGTACATGCATAGAAATCAATTGTTCGTCTTATGGAGTAATTTTCTTTTAGAATATCTTTTACATTACTCCAATTGTCAGTAGTGCTTCGAACGAGCAATTTACTTTTTGCATCACCTACTATTTTGGCTTTGACAAATTTTAGCAACTTCTCGTGTTGTGATTCATGAACTAAAGAAAAGGCTGCGTCACAGTTATCCAAAAATTCCCGTATTTTGTTTTTATCACCACTGAAAGGTGTATGAATTAATTTCAAAGCTTCTGAAATTGAACAAAATTCGTTTGAAGTTGATGAAGTTGGTCCCCCTGAATTTGGCGATTCTGGGTCTTGTGTTGACATGTTGACAAGTTTAGTTAAATTACAGTATTCGTAAAAATATTACTTAAACCTACAATCAAAATTAACATTAACCCCTAGTACTACCTTATAATCCCTTTATTTTGGGACACCCCTTTGATTAACAAAAACGTACAAAAGTATGTATACTGGGGTGGATAGACCCTCCGAAAAGAAAGCGAGAAAAAATGTTTATTTTGATCTGTTCTATAACAATTGTTCGACGTCTCGAAGTATTGTTATCTTTTCCTTAAAATCTCATTTCCAAATTTCACAAGAAAAATTGTTTTTTTTTTTGTTTTTTACTCACTGTTTATGTTGCTTGTAGAAATTGATGATGAATTGCTGCGATGTCCTGGTCCTTCGGCTGGATTTTTGGCCGGTGTTCTGGCCTTGGGCCCTTGTTCCTTGCCAGAAGTAACCTGGTATAGTTGTGTTGAAATGTCTGCTTTTCTGAATGATGCTGTTTGGTTTTGGTCCTCAATTTCTTCTTGTTGTCTTCCCCTCAGACCGTATTGGCTGCTCTGGCCATCCTTAAGTAATTTACGAATACGTTGTCAAAATCGTAAAGTATTGGCTGTGCTCTCACTATGTCCACTCAGAGGAGTTCTGATTTTGATGTTATTGAGACTCTAATTCATGTTGTAATTAGAGACTAGGTTTGACTGTTCCTAGTTCCGATTAATTTTATGAAGTACTGTGTTTGAATCTTGACTCTGTGAATCGCACCGCTGGCCACCAGAAAGTTAATCTGTAGTAGAACGACAGATTATAAGTAGGAAGAATTTCTTCAAATTCTTAGGATTCGTGATTCACAGTTAATTCCTTATAGGAAAAGTCAACTAGAAGAGATTTCTTTTCTATACGTTTATTAATGAATATGTTATAGTAGCGTTTGAGTTAACAAAAATATACAAATCTTCCACAAAGAAAAGAAAATTATGATCTGTGTATGTTTTTAGGAACTGTTGAAAAAAATATTCAATTGAGAGCTAACAGCCTAGTCTAGATAGGTTCTGAAGGAAACTACCTCTGAGTGAACGCGAAAAAGAGTCTCAAAATAAGAGATGTTAAATG
Source organism: Lepisma saccharinum (assembly GCA_022664845.1). Taxonomy (NCBI): domain Eukaryota; kingdom Metazoa; phylum Arthropoda; class Insecta; order Zygentoma; family Lepismatidae; genus Lepisma; species Lepisma saccharinum. Next base: position 54,166 of record JAGDQP010009272.1, read on the forward strand.
CTTACTGCGTATGTGTCGTCTCATCCAGTTGAGTGGAAATACGTAACATTTATAGTAGGTCATAGGATATCATATGATGTCAAAAGACATAAACACCTCGTGAGTGATTCTGGTTTGAGCGATAATATTCAGTTCCTAAAGACATCATGTAGTCACATATCAGTATATGTACATTACAGTGATACAAGTTACATAGGATTATTGCTTCTATGCTAAACCATAGATGCATTCTTTTTGTTTCCGACAAATGGTCAGTTTGTTGATGATAATATTCTTGTCAACACACAAGTTCCTTTAGCTTTCCTTAGATTATACTTATCTTGTTTATTCTACATACTAGTTCTTGTCGACGTGACTTAGGTCAGGAATAGTTATTTTGAATCTCAGTTATCTTGTTAAACAAAAGATTACAATTTATCAGTTGGCAGTTCTTTTGACTTCTAAAGATGCATTGCATCTAGTTTCTCGTACTACCAGAGTTTCTTAATTTAACAGAAAGAAAAATACTTATAAAGAAAAATAAAAATAAAAAAAGGAATAAAAATTAATAAATTTTTTTTACATCTATTACAACCCATTTGCCTGCTATACTCGTAATTATTGAAGTAAATGTAATGTCATTATAAAACAAAAGTTCAGACATAGTTTATTGTGCAAAATTGTGTGAAAAGTTCTAGAAATATAAATAATTTAATTGATTTTCATAAACGCGTAATAACGTTCAATTTTTTTAAATTATTGTTTACTTTTGTGTATTTTCAGTTTAAACAAACTATGTTCACAATATGTGAGACTTTTGTGTAAACTATTCTTCCCCAAACTGCATACTGCACTTACAAAATCCATGTAAACACAGTCTTCTTGTTATCGATTAAGATCTTTTTTAAACATCCCCCCCCCCTTCTTTTAAATTTTCTTGTGTTTTATTTACAAAATCCTTTGGCATTTACTCTTGCAACCTTTGTTAGTCTAATCGATCCCTACACTCTATTGGCCTACCACCACACAACATGCAGCCAATCAATGAACGATGAAACTAGAAGAAAATGGCAACTGCTTTATGATTCTTGTCTCTTTTTTTTTTAATGAAGGATGCTTATAAAAAGGAAAGAAAAGGAAGCAAAATCTTTTGAACAGTGCCGTTGCTACCCCAGAAAGTAACTTGAAACAACGCCTCATGTTATTAAAAAGCACTTTCAGCTCTGGAACTTAAGAGAACGTGTTTTTTTTTTCTAAGGTAGGAAATTAAAAAAAAATGGAGGAAGCACGCGTCCTGTGAAATTTATTACAGGGTCTTGAATTTACAAGCAAAGCATGGCAAGCTTGATGGCGTATAAGTTACTCTTCTAAAACCTAAACCTTTTTTAGTGTGTATGCGTGTTGTTACTCGCTACTTATTTTGACTGCAACATTCATTTTAAAGTACCCTCCTTCCTTCGTCCTGTTTATTTTATCCCTATCGATTTTTCTGGTTATTCATTAACCCCTTTAAGATTGTACTGATGATGTATTCATTATCGTATGTACTTGTTTCCATGACGATAAACTTTCACTGATTTAACCACAGTCATTGACAGTAAATCAGTATAAAAACACAGTACTGAATAGTTAGTTTGTGGTCGTTTCTCGCTTTTAAATTAGATCCATCTGGTTCTACGAGCTAGTAATATTTTCTACTCTTTAATTTCAATGTGTAACGTCAACGATATAAAACACCTGTTGTTAAGGTAAGTGTAAACAACGATCTCCAACAAAAGGTGGCAGCTCTACCTTCGTATATGTCTAATGTATTTTTATCGTTGCACGAAATTTCAGTGCTGCTCCGACAAATTCAAGCCTATCGCTTTATTGTTGTTGTGAATATAAAAACCTATAACAATGAAGCTCTTTCAACAATGAACAAAAATGAAAATAAAAAATCGGCATTGCTCGAGCTCTTGAATTGGTTATGAACTTTCTTCCCTGAAAGTTAGAACTCTCTAGGCTTGAACTTGTAGGAGCAGCATTGAAATTTCGTACAACGATAAAAATACATTAGACATATACGAAGGTAGTGCTGGCATCTTTTGTTGGAGATCGTTGTTTTTCACTTACCTTAAAGATACTAATACGTTATACTGAATTTACAATAATCACAACATTATACAGGGTGTACTTTTACAATTTCAATTTATTGTTATGACCTTTAAGCATCTATGGCTCAGGCCGATATCTTCAGATGTGGGACATGCCCTGCAAATGAGTGCCTATAGCCAAAGTAACAAAATAAATTTCATTTGAACATTTTTTTTAAAAAATCGCTTTACTCTCGAGATACAGGGGATTAAAGTTTTGGGCCCAAAAATCAATTTCTTATAATGTTCAATAAAACGTTTGTCGATGAATCATAAACAATGGATTAAATTAAAAGTGATTTTTAACAGGATGGATATCAAAAGTCAAATGTCCTTTATGAGGGTAACTATGCTCAGAAAAGTGTGTCAGCGTGCTCGGCATTTCCACACTCAACTCCATAGGCGTCTTCTACGGATAATCCCAGGAGCATTTCTCTTTCTATCTCCCTCTCCACCCCTCTCTCTCTCTCTCTCTCTCTCTCTCTTTACATTCTTTTCTTTAGTTCACAATGGTTCGTGGTGTCTTCAAATCTTGCATCGTCAATTTAACCCATTTGCCGACGTAATACAATGATCAAATTTTGCACAGCGAATTTCTATATTTCTCGTATTTATCCTATTTTTAAAGTATATATATTTTTTTAATATTACGCATGAATACTAGAATGCAACACTTTGGCGTTTGACTGGTTGCAGAACACTTTACGATTTGCGTAAATAAATTTAAAAAAAAAACTTTTTTAAAGACATACTTTTCTTAAACAATTCGTACTAAGAAGAAAAAACATAATTATGTTTATACATGACTAAAACGAAAAGCATGGGGCGCGCCAATTCAAGAATTTATGAACTGACTGTATATGAGAGAGCGCCCCATACCAAACTAAACTATACTTTTAAATCATGCCTAAACATAATTATTATTTACTTCTTAGTATGAATTGATTAAGAAAAATGTCTTTAAAAAAATATTAATTTTTACTTGTTATTTCGGTAAACATATTTCTTTACATGGTTTGGTTTAAACATGTTCCAAGTACTTTGAGGAAATTTTGGTGTTTTGACAATGTTGCCAGAATAAGACAAAATTCTAGGAACTAAATTATTAGATTTTAATGCAAATTCTGCTACGCATAATGTAATGGAAGCAATTAGCAAATAATATTATAGACAATATTCTTAGATTGACAACACTAACAACAGCGGTACTTGGGGACGGGAACATCAATAGCGTTTTCCTACTGTATTGAGTAATATGTATGCCAATTTTGGTGCAGATTAGTTTAACGTAATGGGGAAAAAATTGAAAAAATGTATTTTGAACACGGTTGGCAAACATTGACCCAATGTACCAATCAAAGCGGTTGTGGTAGCTCTAAGCTAATTCAGCCAAAACATTTCCAATCGTACCTCAACGATCTTTCCATACATTGTGGTTACTGAGACTAACGTTTTTGGATACGGACGGACAGACGGACTAAATGGTACTATAGCGTCCCTTTTTGTTAAATACACTATGAAAGAAGGCTTAGGTTTGAATAACATCACATGGCAATAAAATACATCCTTTTAAAACTCATCAAATCCTTTTAAAACTCATTACTGAAAATGACTTGCACGATTTTGTCTTTGTTCGCATTAGATACAATGGTTAATTACTGAATCTGGTATTCAGAGAGCGTGTTTAGTACGGTTTTATAGTATGGAATTTTTAAACAAACATACGAGGTAGATATCTCGATTGATGCTTTAACATTATACTTGAATCTGGAGCGCTATCACAACATAGAATCAGGAAGGAACCTTGAATTAATTGGAAAATGTAAATTAAGCTGATTTGAGGGATCATTAAAAATGACTTTTGGTATTTCCTGGTCCTGCCCTCTTTTGAAGTAATTAACGCTTGTGCGGATTTTTAAGAAAATATCTAATTCCGATTTAGTAATTCTTGACACAAATTAAATAACTGCGTTTGGATTTTTTTAGTCATTCGAGACGAGACGTTTCCAAAGCAGTCTCGTCTCGTCTCGTGGCGATACTAATTACAATATTGAAACCCTATGGCTATGGCTGCGTATTTTGGATAGGTGATGGGGGGAGTACGCTGGTTTGAATCCTTCTCACGGCCAACCTAACTGGTACCTTCCAGTCTTTTTCCCCAATTTCACCACTTGAATGTCGGAATGGTACTTAAACTAAGGTCCTGGCCGCTACGTTCCTCATCCTTGTCTCCGAAAGATTGAAAGTCGAGGGACGCCATCGTTCAGACATGTGACGCGCTTACACCATACAGCCCATAAATGAAAATTAAAAGAGTATATAAACAAAATTACAAGTCCCACTAGACAAACGCGAAGAAGAAACCAAAAAGTAAAGATAAGAGGTGAAAGCTACCGTAAAGACGGAGATAATTATTTTTTCTACAACATTGAAAGCAAGGACAACTACCGGATGAACAATACAAGACTTTCTCACTTAACATGTTTTGATGGAAGGCCCGCGCATGTCTCGTACATGCACGTAAAAACACGCAATAACTAATCTCGCAATATCAAAGTTTTCCTTTATCTAGTGCACAAGATGAAATTCCGTTTAAACTTTCTCCATAACTATATAATCTGTTGCTAACAGCGCGCTTGGATTCTTCTTTATTCAAACCTCCGGGACTTTAGCAGCAGTTTCCGTACTTTTCGCGTTCCACTCTTTGCTACTTTTTGATTACACTAGCGTAGTCTACTTTCCTTGATTAGAAACCTCCGGGATATATGCTCATAAAAGAATCTGAAGAAATATGTTGCAGTGATTACACTGTACGTAATAAAGACGTGTATGGTAATTAGTACCATCTAGAGAGAGAAAAACAAAAAGAAAATGTAATGAGAGTAATGTTTTAAGTTAGAGATGCTGACAACTGTGTACATTCAAGTGATTCCCTGAGAACAGACTAAACAATTGTCTTTCTTGTAGAAAGTTTCTGTCTAACCTTTCAATATTTGTCACTACTTATGAAAGTCCATTGAACTTAAACATAACGGGAAGTACCGCTTGTCTCTCCGAAAGTGCTTTCTAACATTTCGACTTGTGATATCGTTGCCCTGCAAGAAGTATGCTGAACTGTAGAAACTGCACGTGTGTAGGAAAATGGCGCACATTAATATTGGCCGAGTTGAGTGTCGGACAATTGCGATATTGTTCGAGGTCGTTATCCGAGATCGATGTCGATCAGTGTCGAAAATCGATGACGATCAGTATCGGAGATCGGTAATAATCGCTAACGAACAAATTCTTCTTCCGATATTGATCAATTGAAGTCCTGCAATTGAAAATAAGTACAGGAGCCCATGAAGATTAAAATATCATGAAGATTAAAAACTACTGCACTAATCGTATTACCTTTTATAACTACATTACTCAGCCCCCGTGGTCCAGCGGTTACTCACAGACCTTCTCTCCAGCTGAGATCCAAAAGTATAACCATAGATCTCACAATAGATAGACTTAGCAAGCTTCCCCGTTTCTGGCTAAGCTAAAACTAATAAGTTTTTGTTCAGAGCACGTAATTTTGAAATAATCCG
>JAGDQP010009273.1:0-12596 GCA_022664845.1 Lepisma saccharinum
AGAATAGAGTGGTCCGTAAAACTTCCAAACTCATAAAATTGATCCGTAATTGAAAATAATTTGCTGAAGCCACCTTAATTTAACTCAACTGAAATTTGGGCACAGTAGAAATTTTTCTGCCTCCACTGGACAGCAGAACTTTTACGGTTTGCAAGTATAAGAGTAGCTTTCGAGAACTAAAAGACTTTGTTTAACTTTTTAACTTTTTCACGTGTCACAACACAATGCGTGTATTGATGGACTTCCGCTTTTGAATATTAAAATATCACTCAACTTCATTCACTTCTAATCAGGCAAGACTATATCTATATAAAACGTTGAGGTACTATTGCAAGATATTTTCATAATATTTTTGTTTTCAAAATGCATGTGATATGCAGAGTACATGACAAAGTTAGTGTCCATCACTCAGCAGAAGCCTGGAGTGAAAGAAGCTGAGAAGGCGAAAGATGAAAAGAGAATAACAATGGACAAAAGCGATACAAAGTTGACTAGCAAGGATTCAGTCCACGTGATCCAGGTTGACCAAACCCTGGTGGTCCAGGTAGTAACGTCACGGATTTCGGATGTGGGAATTAATCACGTGGGTTTGAACTCCGCGGCCGACCATCCTGACTGAGGTTATTCAGGGTTTCCCTCAGTTTCACAAAGCCAATGTCGATGTAGGAAAAATAATACACTAAGACACCGGGATGGTACCTCAGTTAAGCTCGGGCCGTTACTTTTCCTATCCCCCTCATCTCAATTAGGGCCTAGGCGTGAGGTGCGTCAAGGTCATAAATATAATTGAAATTAAAGTAACTTTTCAGCATACAGTTGAAAAATTAATTACTATTTGTAAAATCTAAGTGTTCAGTACTGGGGCAACTTCTTCTAGGTATTAAATATAAGCAAAATGGTATAATTAAGCACTGATTTTTAAAAACGAATGAAACAAAGTGGTTATGTGTTACTGCAAATCTGGTAAATTACGTGAATCATAGTAGTGTTTTGCTTATAATTATGAATAAAGGATCAACACCTGAAGCTGAGGGTAAAACAAGTTTTCTAAAGAGAAAATAAAAGATGTATACACATAAGAAATAATGAAAATGAATACAGAAGTGAATTTTTAAGCAAAAGATTTGTAAGCAGACGAATTTTGATTCAAAATTTCTCAAAGGATATAATACAGTTGCTATTTCCTCTTCCTTCCAACAACGTTACTCTTTATAAGTTTTCACTATTCGTGAATGCTACTTGAAATTAATAGGAAATGTGTAATCTTACATGACATTAGGAAAATCCGTTATCAAAGGTCACCATTGCTATAAGCCGTCGAAATGTCGTAGCTACTTTGTAGAGAGTTGACTTTCAATTCGAAAATGATGGGTTTGCGCCCAACGACTACCCATCCTGAATAAGGTTTCCCCTGGTTTCCTTCTGACTCAAAAGTAAATGAGATAGTACCTTGAATAAGGCCTTGGTGATTTCTTCCCAAATCCTTCCCTATATGTTCTTGTTTTTTATATTATTGTTGTGTTGTGTTGTGTTGTTATATTTGGATTGCTTACAAATTTTAAATTTAAGAGACACGGGTATACAATTTAATTTGTAATAATCGATATTTCCAATTACTACTAATAGTAGTAAAATTATCATAATCCAATAAAACAGAAGGACTCATAGGATAGTATCTTATGCTTTGAAAGGTATGTAGTTAAGTAAAGTTGTTCCATATTGCATATTTACCAACATATGAATCTGCAACTCCGATTACCATAATTTACAGAACCTCAATTCTATTTACATCACATTTTTATCATCTATCCATTCTGGAACTGGACCTCTGGAAGAACGGATGAATAGCACGCTCAGTTTTCGTGCATGGTCATGAATTCCAGTACTGTGTGTGTGTGCGGGGGGGGGGGGGTGTCTAATGAACGCAGTGGTTGGGAAGCTCACTTTACCCAAACTGTAGACCCTATTGTTAGAATTTCTCACATTTATTTTGGACATTGTAATGTCACTTGTAGCCGTATTAACAACTTTTGATTTAATTTCTATAACATTCACTATGTGTTATTTAGATACTACTTTTTTTCATAAGGTTTCATTTATGTAGGTCCATGAAGTTCCAAACAGTCCCAAATAACAGAAGGATTATTGAAACTATGCAGATGTAATGAAATGTGTACATAACATTTCTGTTTTATCCAACATTTTTATGTTTGTCCTGTAAATCAGGAAATGGAATAGATCATTAATATTGTAAATCGATAAGCATAGTAATTTATTTCAGAGTGCTAGAAATATTTCAAGTACCATTGAATTTAATGAATATTTACTTTCTTTGATATCGGTACTTACTTACTTTCATTGACATTTAAGATAAGATAAAATGAATTTAATGGGCACTATGGCTTAATCCCGTCTCGTATCGGTATTTAAACTGAACAGAAAATCCTATTAAATGAAGCGAACCAACGTTGCAAATAAGGTTTGCGTAAAAAGTAGAGCAAGATATTCAATTTCACTTTCTTCGTCTTCTCTTTAATTCTTCGCAGATAGTGAACAAATTGGAAGGGCAAGTTCACGCCTACTTTCTCTCTCGTGTTTTAAACGTTCAGTACAAGAAAAAGGGTCTCTTTGGGCTTTTTCATTTCCTCAAGATACGAGCACTACTAAGGCACTGTTTAGAATGCGTATCTCAAAGATGTAATGTTCTCCAAGACCTCCCAGTGTTATAAACACTGAAGTTAAGAACACCATGTACTGGAGTACGTGCCTAGTGCTTAAGTCCACCACCACCTGCTCTATGCTTGTCCTTTCCTCTCACCCTCTCATACCTCTCACGTAATTGATTTCTTCAACACACGCTTCCTTTTTCATAAATATCTAAGCAACCGCTATTACCTTCGCGACATCAACCTGTCCTTCATTTTTGTCCATAAATCACATGACCCTTTTTCACTGTCCCATTCCATCACTCAACCTTTTTCCCCTTGTTTCCATTTTTCTTTTATATATTTTCCTGTATCATATCCTTTCAACTCTTTATTGGTAGAGTCTCGAATATGCTTTTGATTTGCTGTGACACAGTGACAGGTTTCATTTAGGTAGCGCTCAATTTGTTGTTCCTATTTTCGATAACTTTTTTAGAGCGTTCGGTAACAAGGTTTTCTACGTTACACATAATTTAAAAGGTAATATGATTTATTTTCATCTTACGCATAGGCAACAATAACATCTTTAATAATGTATTTAATTGTTACAATAAATCATTTAATTGTTATATGACATGTGGACTACAAAATTAATAATTTAGTTACTGGTACGTATTTACTATCGTCATCGGACCGATACTGGTATATTTACTACAGTACAGTACGATTATTTACCTACAGTAGGTTTCTTTTTGTGCCAGGTAAGCAAGGCATCAGGGAAACGTTCTTTGGAAGATACTTCTGACAGAAAAGGTATGTGGTAATTAACGCAAGTAGGTCAGCGATATACTGCAAAAGACTGCAATGCATCTCGTGAATTTCTGGGTTTATGGGGTTGAAATACTACACAGAAAATCGATAAAAGGAGCTAGACTATACAAGAGTTAAATCTTTTGTATGTTTGCTATTTAGTGTCCAATTATGTAACTTGATGGAAACATGTTATTATAATATATTAGATAAAACTAAAATTTTGTATGTTACAATCTGCACCTATTTTGAATGGGTTCCTCAATTGACTAGAAAAGTGTAGCCTCTCGCTCCTTCCAACAAATGCATTAACTTGCAATAAGTTAATCAATATCAACCAAGTTATTGAAATGGTATTTGACCATACAAGCATTATATACTATGTTTCATCCAAACATGTACACTTGGTGGCCATATTTCATGGGAAATCTTTTAAATACTTTCAAGCCCGCTCCAACGGATAGACATATGCTAGTGAGAATATATTTAATGAGCACATCGCATCAAATCCAGTGTATCACGAGAATTAGATGTTATCATTACCATCAAACAACACTACATACGTATTATCAATGTTATAGACTGTTCGTCCGTATGAAATTTGTAAAAGGAGTATTTGGTCAAGTTGCGGAGGAGAAAAAACTGGAAATCAACCAGTGATTTTAGTTTGAGTGTTATACCTTTAACATTATATCGTAAGGTGGTGCCACTATGATGAAAAATAGTAATATAGTTGACAGCATTCTTGAGTGTACGGAAGAAATTTACGGAAGTTCAACAAAGCTAGTTTTCTTAAACCAAAGATGGGGTCGAATCAAATGTTTACATTGTTCGGAATTTTGGGTGTTAAAGAACAATTTATGTTACTTTGAAAGACAATGAAAATGGTCGTGCCTTTTTCCACAGTTTGAAACACAAAGATATAAATGTAATTAAGTAATAACTACACTGATGAGCACTATTCACGACCATATTGTTGCCTAATGATTTAAATATAGAGGCATGAATCACGCGATAAAGCAAAAGAAGTATAACTGTGCAAGTTAACTGCAACGTACATTTCAAAAATCAATATATCATAGAGTTTGGTGCGTCGTCCTAAAGTCATCATAGTATCGTTAAGAGTTGAATCAGAGTACAGACGTGTGTTGGCATCTCTCCTGAAGTCAGTCAGGCAATATGAAATAGGTGTTGACATTGTAACTTGGAGGAACTGTATTGGAACGTTTGCTCCTAAAGTGAAGTTGAAGTCATAAGCCTATGCCCTGATTATTGTCAGATTTTCTTCTTTCAAGAAAAGGACTGAGATACTAAAAAATGCTTTTCGGGGAAAAGGAACACGCGTTATTTATTATTACTGAGGATTTTTCGACTTCGATACGTGAAACTAGGAGGCAGCTATCGTCTTGTTTGAGGGATGCTCGATCAAGAAAGAATCGTGCGAAACTTCAATATAACAAACGGTAGACCGTACTCTGGAAGAACTACCGAAAAGTGAAAAAGTGTCGCAAAAAGAAACCTACTAAATAAAACTCCAGATGTTGCAGCATTGTCAGGCTCCAAAACCCCAGGTGCACCGAAAACAACGGAAGTAAACAGGGGGTGAGGTCAACCCGTTCAACCTTGACGTAGCCTGAAAAAACAGAGTTTGACAGCAGGAATGCCGAAGGGAGGAAGGTAAGTTTCCTTTACCAAAAATCAGTGAACCGTGAAAAAGAACTCCAAACATATCTTGGAATATGCTGTTAAAAATATATCATCAGAACAGTACATCTCTACGTGGTAAAATTAATGACTTTTTAGTTGTGTTTTGTCAAACGATTATGATGTGATTTCAATTACTGAAACGTGGACTAATGAAACACATTATGATAATGAATTATTTGACAATAGATACACTGTTTTAAGACAAAATCGAAAGATAAAGAATACTGGTAAATCAAGGGATGGGAGTGTTGTTGTCGGTGCGCTAGTAAAGTACAACCTTTGTTTACTAAACAGTTGTGATGCTAACTATAAATGTGTTGTAGCCAGAATTATAGTAGGGCGGAAATCATTGTTTGTTTGTATTGTATATTTTGAACCAAACTCGTATTTAGATTTGTATAATGATTTTTCTTTGTGCGTTTAGAGTCAACTTGTCCAGCAGGTAGTCATATTCGTCAGGTCGGTGACTTCAATTTATCACAAGTTTCAAATATAGATTTCGATTTCGAAAATAGCACCGTTAAATATAGGACTATATAATTTCATAACTTTTTATGATCTTAAATCATTAAATAATGTGGTCAATAGCAATAATCGTACATTTGATTTAGTTTTATGTAACTTAGAACACATTGAAGTTACTAGGGAATTGTTGCCCCTAATATCAATAGGTCCCCGCCATCCAGCTATAGTAATAAATGTATATAAGCAAAATAATCAGAAATCAGACAAATAAACAATACTTTTGGTTACAATTTTAGGAAAGCTGATTTTATGATTTTGTTTTGGAAACTAACGGAAGTTGATTGGGATTGCTTAAAAGAGTATAATAATGTTAACGACTTAGTAAACTTTACATTATTATTTATGAAATATTTGACAAATGTGTACCCCGCAAAATAAACTTTATTCCAAAGAATCCCTGCTGGTACAATCCTTAAGGTAAAAACAACTTATCATAAAACTGAAAATTCTGAACCAGAAATTATTATTATTATTATCAGGAATTTGTTCGATTGCGTAGGGAAGTCAAGAATGACATACAAATAGCCTATAATAACTTTATATCAAATTCTGAAAATAATTTCAACAATATCATGGTCAATTGTGGAAATTTATTAAAAATAAAACAAAACATCTTCTCCCAAATATATTGAAATTTGAAGGTCAGTATTTGTGCAACAATGAAGAAATAGCTAATACGTTTGCACAGTATTTGCAATCAGTGTTTGTATCCTCGTCTCAACCGTTCAGTGAATTTGATACTTTTTCTAGGATTTACGATGAAATCGGAATATTGTCTGTTGACCAAATACATCTGAGTGAAATAGAAAAAGGCTATCAAGAATCTAACATCCAAAACATCAGTTGGATCTGAAGCATACCCTTTTATTTAGTTAAAGGATGTATTGATATATTTAAATATCCACAATTGATTGCGTTCAACTTGGCACTAAAAACGTGTACTTTCCCTGAACAAATGGAAATCTGCTTTAGTTTGTCCCATACCGAAAACAAACGACAGACGAGAAATTATCAACCACAGGCATATAGCAATCTTACCACTCTTTGCAAAAGTTTTTGAACATATTTTGTGTCAAGGAATTATTAATCATGTGAAGCCAGTTATCTCAACTAAACAACATGACTTTGTTTCACAAGAATCCACGGTAAAGAACCTTGCACTTGTTACTGTATTGTAAACTCGTTGGTCGAAGGAAAGCAGGTCGATGTGATATATATTGACTTTGAAAGGGTATTTGACAAGGTTAATCACAATATATTGATAGGTAAATTAAATCACCATTACTTCTCCCCTTGCTTGATTAAGTTCTTATGCTCTTATCTAACTAATCGCAGGCAGTCTGTTCCATTTAAGGGATACAAATCTGATGAATATACAGCACTCTCAGGAGTCCCGCAAGGCTCGAATTTTGGACCATTGTTATTCCTCTTGTTCATTAATGACCTGATTGAATTCGTAGCGAATAATGAGAATATGCTATTTGTGGATGACCTCAAAATATATGCAAAAATATAATTCCATGAAATATGCCATAAAACTAAAGCATAGTTTAGACAATTTTACTAACTGGTGCGCTATCAATCAACTTTCAGTCAATACGAAGAAATGTAAAGTTTTATCATTCAGTAGGAACAAAACAATTTATCTATTTGATTATGAAATACATAAGTATGTATTAAGTAGGTCTGATGTAGTTAAAGATCTTGGTGTCATGTTTGATATAAAACTGACGTTTAACAGCCACATAACAAATATTACAAATGAAGCTTTTAAAGGATGGGAAGGGAGTTTAATAACGTTTGTACAGAAGAGAAAATGTACTACGCGTACGTTCGTTCCAAATTAGAATATGCTTCTACCATTTGGAATCCGCATCAACTAAAAACCGGCAATAACTAGAGAAAATACAATCCAAATTTCTCAAATTTTTAACCCATAAACTAACTTGGAACTATCCTACTTATGAAAATTACGATACAATTGTTAAAAACTTTAGTTTTCAGACGTTAGAGCAAAGACACTGTATTTCTGATCTATTAGTTCTTAGAAAAGAAACTCAAAATGGCTTAGATTGCACAGACTTAGTATCACGGTTACAGTTTCGTGTTCCGTCATTTAAAACTCGCGTAGACAACACTGGTCTTTTCCACTGCAAAAAGGCTAGGAGAGATATAATGATGAAGTCACCAATCTGGAGAATATGTACTACTTATAATGAAATGTGCAGAAGTTGCATCGAACTGGATATATCTAACAAAACATTTAGAGATATTGTAATAAAAATGTCTGTAAATGAGCACTGAAACTATCGACACTCTAATTGTTCTATAAAGCCTGTTGTGTTGACAATAAATAAATAAACGAACTACAAGTTTGGAGTAAGATGCAATCATAATTGCACCTATATCGATATCAGTTGTAGATATCTTCTTCAGTTCTCGCCGAATCCAAGTTTGCAAATTTATTCTGTATTTCACGTTAAAATAAGCTCAGCTTTTAATTTGTCAGTGCATAAGAATTCGGAAAGCTATCAGGTAAAATCTCAAAATATCTCTGTAATAGTATTTATTAAGTAGATATGACACTAAACCTTTAAAATTGCTGAAAAAGTAAAATTTGTAACTAACATAAATGCTTTATTATGCGCTGTAATAAATTCCTTAAAACATTTGTATGAGTTAACAATTTTAAGGATGTATCAAACAAGAAAATGGAATATATTTGAAGAGGACGACAATAGTGAAAAGCTAAAAAGATCGTACTAATAGCTTTATTAATAATGACTATACGTTGAACCTCCTTCCTTTGGAATATATAATTTACTGACATAAGGTTACAAATGAGAAGATCAATTGAAAAGTGTATGATATATGTGTCTTTTCAATATATGATATATTTTTATTTCACTTAAAACAGTTATGAAAAGAACTGCTTCAAATAATCTATATATTTAAAATAGTTTCATAAAACCTTTGTCTAGTCGCCCAGCCATTTCTACTGGACCGATCTGAAGAAAGTTTTCTCTTAAAATTATGCCTGAATATATTATCAAGCATTCACATTCCTCTCCGGAGTGGATGGAAGAAATTTACAGAGAAGTTAAACTGAACCAGTTTTCTTAAGCTTGAGACGGGTTCGAAATAAATGTTTATATTGGAATGTTGGGTGTTAAGGAGCTATTTCTGTTACTTTGAAAGACAATGAGAATTTTCATGAAAATATTTTTTTTACTGAGGCACGCCATAGCAATACTCAGGGTGCCGCATTTATCATCTTTCCCAATCAATTACAAAAAATCTATATTTTATGTTTCTACAATAACGTTTTACAGATCAGCACCAAATTGGCATTTAGATACTGGGACGGATCAGAGAGAAACTCTGGGCGCCGCAGATACCACACTTATCAATGTAGCCAACCAATTTCAAAAGTTTAATATTTCATATTTCTTCCATACCGTTTGACATATCCGCATCGAACTTGGTATTTACGTAATGGGACAGACGATGGAGCTACTTCAGACAGCGCAGTTCTCAGCGTTGAAAATCAATTTAAAAAAATAAATATCTCAAATTACTTTCATACGATTTTAGTATCCGTAACGAACTTGGCTTAAACATTATTCGACCCAATAGAAAATACTGTGTGTATACCCGTCCACATGTATGTTAATGGTTAGTTTTGGAAACCTATTTTAATATTCAATTTTTCATATGGCTTTTATACAGCTGGCACACCAAAATTAGCATGAACATTATTCGAAACCATAGAAAAAATACTGTGCAAGTTCTCACCCTCGAACGGTCCCAGTTCTCAGTGTTGCCACGGCATTCAGCTAGTTCTTCCTTAAAATGGGATAAAGGGCAAGTAAACACCCACTTCTGGTTGGATCCATATTTGCTTTTCTTTATTAAGGAATTCGCAGTGACAGTAGTAAATTCTAGTGTGGGTTTCGATTCTCAGTTACTAAAAAGATCATTCGACATATTGTGGAGTAAAAACATAAGCATTGACTGGAGCACAATGAAACTACCGGTGAATATGCCATGGTCCCTTGTGAGTATTGTGCAACCGCCATAATGTAGCATGTGCGTCCACAGCAATGCAAACAAACATGACAGAACATAGTGTGTCTATTTTGTATTATCACAGCGTTTATCCAAAGCACACAAACGTTGAGAAACGGTGGATTCAAAGTTAGTCTCGATACGTAGTAATAACACTGTATATGTACCGAAATGTCCGCCTGTTCAAGGGTTTATTCGACATTTAGAATCAACATAGTTTTCAACGTCAAGAAGTTCTGTATTTAGGAAACATTTTTGTAACTTTGTATTTGTCCGACTGTTCAACGGCTCAAAACCACCTTTTCATTTGACCAAAAGAGAGCGTTGAACTTCATGACGGAGAATTACTCACCACAGTTGCTGTTTTCATCCATTTCTTTCACGTTGATTTTGTTTGTAAATTGTCTGCCGGTCTGCAGTGGAATTAGATGCTGGAACTTCTTGCATTCTTCGTTGGTAGTTCGATGCTCTCTCTAACCACTTTTCCAAGAGAAATCCTCATAATTATTAATATTTTACTATTCCTGTTGTGTTACGAAGGTTAACAACGTTACCCTAACTCCGAAAGTGATGCAGTCTTTTAGCAATGTTTTCAAATATTTGACGAATCGGGAGAAGAGAGAAAAATCAACGAACTAACACAAGATAAATCAGCAATCCTATAATATGAAATTCCAAACTATACTAGAGTGACCATTTACCCCCGGTTTTCGGCCAGTTTCCCCAGATTAAGCCATTAATCCCTGGCTATTTGTCTCCCCGGTTTGAAGAATGAATATGTTTCGGAATTTTTTATTGTTTTTATTATAAAGAAACATTCGAGAAAGACTTCTGTCTAGGGCTACGAGATATACTCTTTTCAGGTGTTTTAATTTTTTATTCTCTACTTTTCTGCTAAATCCTTGCACTGTACTATTTTTGTAATTTATCTTTCCTAAAATCATCATTCCTAAAATCATATTTCCTGATTGACATACACGCTCATTTCTAAACATCAAATTAACGAGTATTGATAAAAAGTATTAAGAATGGAGTAATTTTTCATGTATGTTGGGGGTAGGGAAGGTAGCCAAATTTACAGTTGCAACAAGGAAGAACTGTTGAATTATTCCCATTCTCCCTGGAATCATTGGAAAAAATATCCCCTATATACAACCTTTGACAATAATTTTCGGTGAATGATACTGAATATTACATGTAGAATTCCAAAAGAAACCTACCTTACTGTTTTTCGAAGCAGTCCTCTTCCATGGCCATGCACTGTTGAGAACGGCTGTGTTTGCCCTGAAAACGTTTAGAAAAGTCTTCTTTCGGGATGGTGTTGAAGACTCTCGTCACGTTCCGTTCGATGTTCGGAATATCCTAAAATCCAAAGCGATTTTGAAGTATGGAAAGAGAAAGAACGATCTGGCGAGTATGGTGAATGTTTAATATGCACAATCCCCTTTTTCATCCAAGAACTGTCGGATCATGTTTTATACTGTGAAAAACTTCCAATCCATCCTTTTGTGTGAATCTGATTATACCGTATGTTTTCTAGATATCACTGTTATATAGTACGCGATTTAACAGGAAGTGTAGTGGTAGAAAATGGCACATTACAATCAGACAAATATTCAAGTCCACTTCTGTTTCATACAAATTGAAGAGTATAGGGAAAGAAAGGGAATAATATTCACACCCAATAAAAAAGAGTTTGCTTAATAATATGTCTAGGAAAGCTTTAATCTAAAAGAGTAAATAATCCACAAGTTATAACGGTTTTGGGAGTAAAGAAGAGAATTTAAAATGCGTTTTATGAGAAATCATCTTTCTTGGACACCTATCCTTTCTCTGTATTCTTCAATTGCAAGAAACTATACGTAATCGCTTCAATGGGTTGTAGCATATATATTCTATCATAATATCAGAAAGAAACAAAATATTTAGTGTATTAGACAAGTATACGTAGTGAAGTCATTAAGTTCGTGGGCTGGGCTTATAATATCACTGTGGTGCACTATCGCAAATAGTTAGCGTCACCATATGGTGCAGTTAAAGTTCTTTTCTCGTCCCAGGAAGAGACAGTTGTGTACATGCAATGTAACCAGAACTACAATATATGTTATGGAGAGTAGTTGAATATTCCACGTACCTCATTCGCAATCAAGCTGATTTGTAATATGGCGTCCATACATAAACATTTGCGCCACCAGGTTAATATCAACAAATCTCAGATCATTATGTCCTCCATGACGCTTATCTTTTTGCCCTTATTGCTTACAAGTCTTCGGTCATTTTTCATCCAGAAATAATTATAAAATACATTTGTGATGTCAAAATATTACTCCCATGATGTTAGTACAGGCTGCACAGAAAATCTGACAACTTTGAAGAAAAAATCGAAAATTCCAACATTATGGAATTTTTTAGTCTTTTGGTAACAAACTACATACTTGTTGTTTACAACTTTAAGTAACCACTTATAGGTACTTTATCGCAAAACAAAAAGAAATAAATACTTGAGAGTTTGGGACTGTTACTTTCACTAAAAACAACAAAGAGCTTGTTGCTTCTTTAAATATTTTCCATATTTGAAAGCTGATTTCTCAAACACAATTTTAAACATTTTATATTTCAGTATAGTTGAGACACGTGTGTGTTCTGAAGTTGAGAAAGTTTTATTATCTACCAATCATTGATTTGGATTTTTTATGTCTAAATGTTTCCTGCCAAATTTTTGAAATGTCGTACATATTTGGAGGCCAATTTCTCAGGATACACATTCTCAAATATATATATATATATATATAAATCACAACCATATTCAATCCACTAGTGGATGAGGCCTCTCCCCGAAGG
>JAGDQP010009273.1:21446-46813 GCA_022664845.1 Lepisma saccharinum
ATATATATATATATATTAGGTGGTTACCCAAGCAAAAGACTGATTTTTCCAAGGTGACTTGAACGATGAAATTTTGTCTCCTTGCTTGGCAGAAACCATCTATTCTGTCCTCCAATTACATGTCCGAGACAGACAATTTTTCAAAGCACTTGGCTATTACAAAAGACACACGACTCCCAATTCTAAATCCCCTCCTCGGCAGTGCTTGTGAACGCTTTTGAACGCTATTCTTTTTTTTTCATCTTTGTTCACGAGTAGGCTCATGCCATTTTGATCTTAGCATCAACGGAAAAGGAGGGCAGAAATGAAACAAAAAGGGAAGACTAATGTCTCTGGAATTGGACAACCAATCACATTTTTATCTTTGTCTTCATCTCCTTTGAAACCATTTTCTTTACTCATATTTTCTTGTCCTTCCTTCTTTCCATACTTCCAAATCGAAAAGACAACTTTAGAAAAGTAGTTTACAGAACGAATGGCAATCCAATCAGCAACCCGAAAATTCTCTGTTCTTGTATGTGCTCGTGTGAGTGTGTCTGCAGTGTGCACATCTTTCTGTTAACGAACTCTATTGACTATAGAGAGAGACAGGAAAGCACGAAGAGACGAAATTGGACCACAAAGGCTACGTGTTCGATTGTGACCCATTGTTTATAGTAAGTAAATGAACCTTAGAAATATCCTTACAAACCATTTAACTTTTATAGAATAAGACCCCTGGAGGGCAAGGCAAAATGTATACGGGGTGGGTCAACTAGAATTTCCTATGTCGTTTATTTCGTAACCAAGTGATGTCTTCGAAATATTCCGAAATACTTCAATTTCTATTTCCAGCAGTCTAGTGGCAAACCTTCCTTACAGTTTTGTAAATTACAAGATATATCAAGTAATGTGTCGCATGAAAGGATGTCTAATTAAATTTACAAAACCGTTCTTCTCTTGGAATGTTAATGAATACTTTGGTACAAATCGCGTTTGAAATTGCATCATATAAACTGAAAATTGCAAGTCTATGACTCGAGGTTACATTCGGTTCAATTGTCATGCATACAGATTTTTTACTGATTGTACTGTTGTACTGTGCTCGAGACTTACCGCTTATTCCATCAAAATTACACACACACACATTATATATATATATATATATGTTTAATATATATTTGTTCAAAGAAGTAACTTAAACTTCAAGTTGAGCGGTGAAACATTGTCACGTAAATTAATGTAGTCCGGCTCAAATTGACCCTTCCGGGAAAATATGTTTTCATCAACTTGGATTAAATATAAATAGTCAATATTTTATTTACTGCAATTTTCTTTCTTTCTATTCATTTTAATATAAAATGTAAAAAGAAACTGCAAGTTATAAATTACAAAACGGCAGGAAAGAAATATCCTTGTATGTTTAACAACACCCGTAAATTTGTAGATTTTAATACTATATGTTAAAATATTCTATACAACAACAAAATACATTATCTGTCAATGGAACTGAACACACAGTACAACTATCTACACGAATTGTAAAGAGTTAGGTTATTTCCATGCGAAAATTCAATGCCAGAAACTGTAACGTAACTAGTGTTGCAGGTCAAAATGACCCAGAGAGTTGAAAAAACAAAAGCATGGAACGTAGAAACAAGGTAAAAACTGTCTTCGAGTTATTATTGAGTTCTAGGTAGCTACTAGAACTAGAGCTATCTAGCGTGAAAAATGAAAGCTACAGTACAAAAGGTTTTAATCCTGGGTCATTTTGACCCGCACCACGCTAGTTAAGTGTTAAATTTCAAAATAACATTTTTGCAAAAAAGGATCGAAAGACCTTCACACAATGTATCATGTGACTTATGTTGTCATTTACGAAAATTAAAAGATTAGTCACTAGACTGTAGAGACTATAACAAGACGCTTACACTTGTCAACATAACCCTTTTAATTTCTGCCTGATTAAGTGGTGGAAGGTATTAGTAATGCATATTGTAATGTTCCACATGCTTGAACACGAGTTTCACATTCGCAGATTAAGCATTGTAGTAACGTGAGTACTGCAAATAGTAACCATGATTAAAACAAGTGACGCAATGTACAGAAACAGTACAACATAAACAAGCAGACGATGACACCAGTTTCTTCAAAGAATCAACAGACGTAGCCATCAATAGAGGAGGAGTTTGGAGGACCACACTGGAAGAGGGCTATAGAAACCCCGACGCAACCTTATAATCTATCACTCGTCAGTGTGGTCGCCTATCTCCTCTACCTGCATACACAGTTAGCTGTCGGACTGATATGCTCTTTCTAATCCAGCACATAGAGTTAGCTGTCGACTGATGTGTTACTCCTTAACCTACACACACAAATAGATGTCGGATTGGTGTGCTTCCTAACTCAAACCTTGTACACAGTTGCCTGTCGGACTGGTACATCCTTGACACACAGTTGGCTGTCGGACTGGTGTTTTCCTTACGCATACAGTTACCTGACGGACTGATGCCACTCCAATCCTAGCTCACTTATACGAGGCATCTCACACGAAGAAGTATATTATAGAAGCCATAAAGAGCTGCGCCATAACGCAACCTTGGTACGGGACGCTCTTTTTGTTAAATTATCGGGACTTATATTTATTATGTAATAAAGCTGGTGATGGGCAAAAACCATGATTCCCGTGCATCTCTTCGACTTTACCTAAACGTTACCCAGAAAACAATAGAATGTTACGGTATTCATGAGGGAAACACTGCATTACAAACAATAATACCTCTATACAAAATCTACCTAAAATTTAATGGATCCCCCTTTGAAAAAATCCCAACGGCAATATTCTTCTACATGGGTTCTACAGCCATTTGCATTCTGCATGTAAGACGATTTGAAGCCACTCTCCTTAAGATTTTCACTAAATTCGACGAGGTTCATCGGCTGTCTATGTCTATTTAACTAAATAGTTTAACTTGTTCGAAATAGTCCAACAAATTCTCAATTAAATTCAAAGCTGTGGACTGAGTTTGCCAGGGAAGGCATCAGAAATCCTCTGCATTGTCTTCGAACAAGTCAGAGATATGCTTTAGGGGTAGAATCGACATTTGGAAAATGGATGAATCCAGAATTGGATCAACTGTGATAGATATGACAAGGAGCAGCACTTGTTCATCGACAAAGCGAATGTACTTCTAGTGGCTCAAATCTCTAGTAGCTCTAGTGTCTTCCACCAAAGGGCCATTTTCGATGAAATTGCAGCACCCCCATAGCATCACAGACCCGACGGCTCCTTGTGCACAATCCTCATCACGTAACCTCAGAATACCTTTCATACACACACACACACATACACACACACACACATACATACAAACACACTCACACACATCTACATACATACATACACAGACGCACACACATATATATAGATCTACATGTATATATATATAATCTTCCATTTTTCTATCATATTCAGCCGTTTTTTATCCACTGCTGTATCCCTTTTCTTTCCACATGTCTCGGTCTGCAGCTATCCTCATTCATGTAGCTCCGGAAAAACGCTTGATTTCATCTTGCATTTGGGCGTCGTCCCGGTAGTTTCTTTTCTCTAGGAATCCAATGTAGTACATTTGTCGTCCATCTTCCACCCGATTCTCTTGCTGTGACCGGTCCATAGCAGTTTTGATTACATCCTCTACCTTTGTTTGTGCGAGATTCGATTCGTCTTCCTGTCCCTCCTAGAGATTCTAGTATGTATAGCTCCATTTCCCTTTGTGTGAATCTTAATCTTTGAGGCGTGTTTAAAAGAGGGATTACTTTCATGTTGTCGGGCATCTTCTTGTAGTCGCTGCATCATTTGTGAAGCAAAGAACTGTTCCGCACTGTATTGTGAGAACTCGGTGAACGGTAAATATGGCGCTGACGGCCAAAATGGGAATGGTGGGTAAGGTAAAGTGGACAATGCCGGATCGAACATAGGCGGGATCTTCAAGCCGTTGCTTGTTGCACTGGAGGAGGGGATTACAACGTTGTTTGGAGTGGACAGAACTGAAGGCTTCGTTTTGACTGTGGGTGTTACTGCTGAAGCGTACTTCATTTTACTTGGTTTCTTCTCAGGTTCTTCTTTCTTCTCTTCTAATCGCTGCTGCTGTTTGGCTTCGCGTTTGCATGGTCTCATTAAATGCCGTTCTTTGACTTTATATTCTAAAGTGGAATGAGGCACACCGTCATAGCTTCCGATTTGATGTACACTCATCTCTCCTCTTTGGACTGCTTTCACAGCTTCTACTAAACTATCATGATCGTATTTACCACGTTTAGGTCTAGTCCCCTTGCCTGACTTTGACCTTTGAGCATTTTTATCATCCGCAGTGTTATTGTGTTGGGAATGCGGAGAAGCAACCGTTGTTGTTGCACCTCCATGTTTTGTTTCTTTAACTTGTGGATCAGTGGTGTCGTTATTTGTTTGTGGTACCTTTGATTCATTCTCACTGTTTTGAAAATTTTGAGCGATGCTTTTTGCAATAACTTCTTTCACACTAGTAGCTCCAATACCTTTGCTTCCTACAAGATCCGGTGAACACAAGCTACTGTTCACTCGCGCAGAGATCATTGATTGACTAGACTATTGCACAATATCAGAAATAGTTTCAGCTTTGGCCAAACGCTGGCAAGTCTCTTCACTGGCCACCCCATTTTTAGATGGTTTAAAGGACGGAATTTTTAGTATCACATTTGATGAAGAAACAGATGTGGGAGTTCCTCCTCCTCGTACTGATAAGGTTTTCGAGCTACGAACCCCCAGTTTTTCAGATTGTATCACAGAAGCATTCCTCGGCTTCTCTTTCTTATCGGTAATGTCACCGATACTGGAATGTACACCGTTCATCTGCTGTCGTTTTTGTTCCTCCGCCAGCCGTTCCTCAGTCATCCGACGAACCAGTTCCGGCAGAAGTGGAAACTTTGAAATATCAGACTTATCTAATACAGCTGCTGATTCATTGATATGGTCCTGGTTGGTGCCAGATAGCAAGTGAGAAATATATGGTCCTAAAACACTATGTTCCAAACCCGAGACTTCACGGTATGGATACATCATAGACAAACCCTCATTTTGTTTCCCACCCATCCTACCTTGTAGCAATAGCAATATATCGTCGTCGGAACTATGTGGCAAATCATCAATTTTTCAGGAAGGTCAAAAAACCGGTTTCTGTAGTATAGTCTTGAATACAATTTACGTACTTTAAAGTTGTTATATCTCAATAAGTAGAAGTTACTTTCACATGAAATTTTTCTAGAGTATGCAAAGTACACAGTACTATAAACTGGTGCAAAAACATGAATAATTAAAAAATGCCACATACGGGGTATTGCAGTTCCGACGACGATATATCGATTACTATTTGCTCAAACGGCCTGCATTCCGGAAACGTCTCAGGAATGATCTGTACTCTACGTGCGTTCCGTTTATTTACTAAACAACTGGTACACTTTTCGATCGATTGCTTAATAAATGGCTTCAGGTTTGGCATATAAATCTTCTTAACAGCGATAGAATAAGTCTTCGATTACGAGTAATGTCCGGCTAATATGGAACCATGAATTTTGTGAAACACGATCTCGTATACTGAAGGGAACACATGTTAAATATTTAACTAAGTTTGCAAATTTATGGCGTCGATATAAAATTCTGTCGATCAGCTTGTATTGACTTGATGCTTTTTCGACATTTACATCTGGCTGTTCTCCCGTTTCGAGATATTTGTAAATTGGTCCGAAGAATTTGTCATATTTCTGGAGTCTCGGTAAATCAAAATCTTCCTTTGAAACGAAGTAGCATTGTACTTGATCGATTTTGATATCATCTTCTTGAGGAGGAATTTTAGTTTCTCTACTTATGTAGTCACTCGGATTATTGGATGTTGCCACATGTGCTATTTCGTAATCAAATTCTGAAAGAGCTAAGGCCCAACGAACCAAACGAGCTGGTAAATTTGGCGTCGTTTTTAAATATAACAACGCTCTATTATCTACACAAACTTTGAAGCGTCTTCCTACCAGATAATAACTATTGGACCGTAAGGTTGATAACAAGGCTAGTAATTCCAAGTCAAAAACTGAGTATTTCGTTTCATTCGGTCTTAACAAACGAGAATACTATGAAATCGGATAATATTGATCATTTTCGCTATATCTTTGCATTACAATGACTGCTATCGCTTTATTTGATGCATCTGTGAACAAACATATTTCTTTCGTCGGATCATACGGCTTTAAAATCGGCGCTTGAATGAGAGTTTCTTTCAATTTCTGAAAAGCTTGTTATTTTTCTGGTCCCCATGAGAACTTCTTATTCTTGCCTATTAAACCTTGTAAAGGTTGTGTAAGCTTCGCGTAATTGTTTACAAAACGCCTGACGCAATTACAGAGTCCTAAAAAGCTCCTAAGCTTCTTAATTGTTTTTGGGGTTTCAAAATTCGCTATTGAATTAACTATTTTCGAGCTAATGCGATGACCAAAGCGACCGCTCAAATGTCCAAGCGCTAAAATGGTATGCTGCATAAATGATGTTTTCTCTAATGAGATACGTAGCCTTTTGTAACCGTTGGAACAGCTTTTCCGAAATTTTAGGAACTTCACTTTCGACATCATGAAACCCATTGGCAGGACTTTGTACCTATACGTGCGCATATTTAATAATTTGCGAGTTTCTCAATTCTGCGTCTAAAATTCGAAAATTCGACAGATTAAAACTGCCATATCTGGGAAGCGACAATAGGTAGAGAGAAACAAATTTCATATTGCTCAATTCTGCGTCTAAAATGTCAAAATTCGACAAATTTAAACCGACATATCTTAAAAGGGTTATTAGGTAGGGAGAAGCAAAATTCACATTCCGCGGCACCGAACCAAATAACATAAAATCTGCGAATATCTCAATTCTGCGTCTAAAAATTCGACAAAATTCGAATCGCCATATCGTGGAAGTAATAATAGGTAGAAAATAAATTGTTTTCAGATTCGGTGTTACCGTGAACAAAATTACATAAATTGAGGTTTTCATAGTTCTGGCCCAAAAGAGCAAAATTCGAACCATCATATCTCGTAAACGGAAACAGGTAGAAACATGCAGTTTTCATATTTAACATTCCCGGGACTAAAATAAAATGCATTTTTCAGTTTCATAACTCTACGACCACGGTGGGCGAAGTTAGCAAACTGACTTCAGATTTGACATTAGCGCACCAAAATATATATCACTGTGAAAACAATCTGAATATGTATCGTCGTTTTCGATCTATGCACGGTTAAATATTTGACCTTTGTCCTCAATGTTAGCATACACTATTCGATGCCATCATACCAAATGTGAAAACAGAATCTCAATATGTCTCGTCGTTTATGAGATATACACGGTTAAATATTTAACCTTTGACTTCGAGGTCGCCACTTTTTTCGCATATACTATTCGATGCCCGGCTACGAATTGTGAAAACAAAATTTCATTATTTTACACCGTTTACGAGATATACACCCTTAAATATTTGACCTTTGTCATGGGCTCTGGTAGTGACCATTGGTTGGGGTTAGATATAGAAACTGACTCGTAGCTATCCGAGAGAGCATCTAATCTCTGCTATGTTAAATAGGGAGCTGGACCATAACCTCTGTACCATTTCATGATATTGTGCACTGGTGCACTATGAGTGGGTTAAATTCTGTTTAATCTCTGTTGTGCTAAATAGGACTGGAAAATGTTCATAGCCGTTTATGTTATCATGCACTATGTGTGGTTAAATAGCGTAACTAGCATATATTGCTGCTATGTTAAAGAGGGGTTCGTAGCCTTTTATGAAATATAACCACAACAAATGCGACACGGCGGCTTTAGTTGGAGGGCGTTCATGCTCTGCTATGGTAGGTTATTCGTTGCCTCTGTGCTGTACTGCAAACTGGCAATTGGCTCTAGCTAGCCTAGACGTCATGTAACCTTCGCGCTATGTTAAATAAGGGTTGGGAAAAGAGCTTCGTAACTTTTCGTGCACTAATGTAATTGCTGATATGTTAAATAGAGCTGGTGTACTATGTTAGGTTAAATAGTGTAACTGGCATATATTCCCGTGTAGTTTCTGCTATGTTAAATAGGGGTTGAGAAAGAGCTTCATAGCCTTTTATGAAATCTCTATTAGGTTAATTAACATGTATTTCTGTGTATCTGTGTAATCTCTGCTATTGTGCACTGGCGTACTGTGTGGTCTGTTATGGGGGTTAGGGTAGATAGCCTAGAGGACATGTAATCTCTGCTATGTTAAATAGGGCTGGTGTACTATGTTAAGTTAAATAGTGTAACTGGCATATATTCCTGTGTAATCTCCGCTATGTTAACTAGGGATTGAAGAAGGATGCCGTGGTCTTTTATGAAATCTGTAGTACTATGTTAATTAGGGGTTGAAAAAAGAGCTCGTAGCCTTTTATAAATTGTAGTCAAAAACTGCGACACCGCGTATCGTACAGCCCTGGAAAATCGACCACTTGCCATCAGCCAAGTACGGGAAATACGTGCAATTTTCCACAAAGTGCTCTCACGTGACCCCATTTTACTGTTGTTCTATGTGTCATAGAAAAGTATCATTGTATGTTGGACGTGCATTTTTGTTATTTTTACCGCCGTAAACCACAACTGACACATGAATAATACTTTTTATAGATCGACCTAATCAAGTATTTGATCAACACCATTATAAAAATAAAAAGCGTGTTTTGGCGATTATCAAATTGACAATTAATTAGTTAATAATGGGTAAATCCATTTAAAGTGACAGAAAATTAATTGATTTAGTCGCTTGACCTATTTCATTTTTTTATATTTATATCTCTGATATGTGGAAAGTCCAATACTGGTATTGCTTTATTTCTATCCTAAAGATTGATTAATGGCGGCCATTTTTGTATTACAGCGCATGCAAAAATGTCTGTGCATGCAGACGTTTACGAAAAGTGTCATATCTGCTAACTGGTTTATGACAGGGCATTCAAACAAACACCATTTTCCTCTTTTAAACTCTGCTTGATGCTTTTAGTTCTCTGCATGAAAAGTTTAAAATGTAATCGAACCTAAGCGTAAACCCAATTCTATCTTCTCGCGCTTTCCTATGTTCTTGCTTCTAGTTATTTTTTCTCTTATTTTCATACACTTAACGACACGCGGTAACTGTCTTCGCTAAGATAGATACCGTAACATCAACACCCGCGACAACGGCTGTAGTTGCATACATGCATGCGGAGATCGTTAGTAGAAGCTGGAGAGTGATCACACCTCAAAGCGGTCCCTGACTTCGCAAACTTTGGTTCTGTTTCTGAAGATTTCAGTCTTTTACACAAAAGAAGGATTTTTCTCTTTTTGTAGTTAAAATAGCATTCTGGATGCTTCGCGAATAGACTCCAAAAATATACAATATAAAGAAACATTATATAAAATTTGTTTTGTATTGTTTTAAAGGACTGAATCGAAGAAGAAAGAAATACAAACAGTAATATCTGTATTCAAAATTTTTTTAGTAGTAAGTTATAACGTTCTACCATGTAATTATTTTCAGAGAAAGATATGAGTGTTGAAAAAACATATCGAAGTATCGAATTTATTAGTATCGGAACCTCTTCCTTTAAGGTATTTTTCTTTTCAAAACTTAACGATCTTATATACTGGTTCCTGGAATCGATATCAGCGACCGACTATCCTGACTGAGGTTCTCGAGAGTATTTTCTCATTCACATCAAGCAATTACCAGAATGAAACCTTAAAGTTAGGCCCTTGCCGACTCCTTCCCGCATCCTTTCACCCATATCCCTTCCCGATCGAAGGCATCGAATAGTCAAAAATGAAATTCAAATTAACGAAGCTTTGACTCTGAGATATAAGTTATGAGGTTCTACTGTAGGATTATTTCAGAGAAAGATATCAGTTTCAAAAATAACATATCAAGGTATCGAAGTATCCATTAGCTAAGGTATCGATCTATACCGATACTTCGCAAGTATCGGTGGTATTGAGGTATCGAGAACCCACCCCTAATATATATGAAAACGACACAATAAAATGTTGAAAATGCAAAAAGATATAAAAGGGAACATTTATTCATAAGTAGCAGGAAAGAAAAGTAATGTGCTTATGACTGAAAAGAAGTAAAAAACTCAATCTCGGGGAGATCTGAACCTGATACTTTTCGGCCAACAATCCAATGCTTAACCTCTCAACCAGCCGTCAAACTGCGAGAATACGCCTTCGAGATGGTTTCGTTTATCTTGCCAGATATTTGAAAGCAACGTTTAAAGATTTATTGTAGATATCTTGCTCATGTCATCTTCTGGTATATATATATATATTGACTGAGAAAAGTTTTCAAGTTTTCTGTTATCATTATTATTTAAACGCAACCCGATAAATTTCACAGTATAGCTTCGTTTTTCAATAACATTTGCAGAAAGCAATGGCGGAGATCAAAATTGACTAGTATCCATGATGTATTGTAAACCACTC
This sequence comes from Lepisma saccharinum, assembly GCA_022664845.1. Taxonomy (NCBI): domain Eukaryota; kingdom Metazoa; phylum Arthropoda; class Insecta; order Zygentoma; family Lepismatidae; genus Lepisma; species Lepisma saccharinum. Next base: position 31,966 of record JAGDQP010009273.1, read on the forward strand.
TAGAAAGATCATAAATCGCTCTTTTAAGTTTGAAGAACAAATTACGTCCACAAGCATCGGAATCCCATCTAGAAAGAGCACATTTTCCATCCAAAGCGAGAGAGGTTTGTTTAAAACCATTATTTTTTATTCAAAATTCCGCTATAAAAACAGTGGTCCCTCTTTTCGCTCTCAGAAAGGTAAATATTCCGCTGTTTTGAGATAGTATGCATAATCCTTTAACATCAAGTTCATTAAAAGGCTTTTTTTTCGTTAGAATATGGTAATAGCTTTAATTAAAAACTTTGATCGCAGATTGTTTGTATGAGGGGAAACATGCCAATCACAACATCAATAGCCTTTTAGGGAATTGGTTTGCGAAACCAGTAAAACTGATTCGGAGACTATTATCTAATAACCAAATTATTCACATTACCCTTCATAAACCAATTAACACAGAAACAAATAATGCTCTACTTATCAACCGTGTAATTTTTAATGGAAATTTTCATTCCAGAGTTATTATGTAATGTGCTGTGAAAGTGCCACAGATAATAACGAAAGTATAACACACTGCATTCAAAGCTTAATTTCAAACTCCAAGTAATGTTTTTGAACACTTCTTGCGAAATGAGATTGTGCATATGTTCAAAAGAGAAAAATCTACAAAATTTAATAATTACGGATTACACTGTACTACACGTTCAATAACAACAAATTTAAACCCGTAGAAGACAAGTAGAATTTAAGAGGATTGTACAGGAGTAAAGAACAACAAATCTTTTATCATCTAGGTCGTTATGCACAAAACTTAGTTTTTGCTACTTTTACTTCTACGAAAGGTAAAGCTATCCCTTGAGCGATACGCACACGCCGTGAACTGCGCATAAGGGATGTGGAGGTAGCGCTCCACATATTCTCGACCTACGGTGTTATGTGATGTGGGGTGGTCAGTCCTACGCTCGACCGCCTTTATTTTCCCAAGGTATTCAGGAGTACCAAGGTGACCCTGATACGTGGTTGAGAGCGCCTCAGAGCGCCAGGCATGGGAACATTGCAAGAAAAGTCTCCAGTGCCCTAATCGGGATTTGAGACCGGGCCGCCCGATTTGTAGTCAGACGCTCTACCGCCTGAACCATGGCAACTCATACTTTTACTACTACTATACTATTCATACTACTGTACTACTCATACTATTATTATTATTATTATTACCACGACTTGTCATACTATTAGTACTTAAGGTCTCATAAATTGTGCCATTTTAAAAAGTTCTGAGCTTTGCACATAATTTTTAACAGATTGGTAACATGTAATGATTGTATATTGTAGCTTTGTTCCGTACGTACCCATCTTCAAAACTCCACACACTTCGATTTAGAAGCTGTGATGCAAAAAGTGTAAAGATGTAAAGTGGTACAATTTATACGAAGGTACTATAATTGTACCAGTAGCATTATAAATAAGACCGCTGTTAAAACGCACGCGTGGAAGGAGTAAAATAAGATGAAAATCATAAGACGATATAATATGCTATAGCTTGTAATACACATGATAATTTTAGCAACACTGACTTTTCTTCAGGGAACAAAAGTGTTAAGCCTAAATAAAATAAGTTTCTTGATAAAAGAAATCGTTCAACAAAACTAGACCTACTTTAACACAATGCATTATTTGAAGTATCAGTCACATCTATTCACTTCTACTTTCGCCAAAATAAAATATTCTCCTCGTTACGCTTACTTTCACGAATTTGGTACGAAACCAGACGCAACACTTCAAACACTGGAACATAGCTTTTTTCTTCGTTTCTTCGCATATAATGCAATACCAGCTAGTTGAGCAGTTGCTGGCCAAAGTTGCAAATTTCTTACAATTACGTGCTACAGGTTATTTGTTGTTGAACTGAAGTTTTTTAAGGAACAAGCGTGATGGTGTATTTTGTAAGACATGCCTATTTTGACTTTAAAACCACTTTCCTTCTCAGATATGAGAAGTAATTCGCATAATATTGTTCATACCTTTTAACACATAATGTAAGAAATACGCGTTTCATGTGCAACAACATTCGTACATATCTTTGAGTTTGTGGAGGCTTAGTTCATTCAAGTTTTTACTTCTTACGACACAAAATTGAGAAACAAGCTTCTCGATCTATCTGGCTTCTACGCTGAACGTTTTCCATGTAGGTACACAGCACATACTAATACATATTCCCTCCAATCAGTAACACCACTGTGCAAACTGTTTGCCAAATACAGAAGCGGTACAATTTGCAAGCCGGTACAATTTATGAGACTATACCTAACTATTACTAGTACCACTACTACTACCATCAATATAACTATCATTTTCACTACTTATACTACTACTACCATTACCTCCACTACCACTATTACCATGACGTTTCTTTATATTACTACCACAACCACTGGTTCTACCCTTAATAATGCTATTTATATCACTAACTACACTACTACTCTACAACCAAAGTAGTGATCGAAAACAAATACCAACTTTTCTTTCTAGGTTACATTGAGGAATTTCTATTGCCACCCGTTGGAGCGAAGCAAATGAAACAACCAAGTGTATCATTCTTATATCTAAGTATTGTAGTTACTCATTCATTACTTTATGACAGTGGTTGAAAGTACGTAAGCACTTCTCACCCTACGATATCATAATTTCCCATTGTGCCCCCTTTAGAGAAAGAATTATCTAAAACACACAAATTAAGGTCATATTGGTATTTCCTGATCCAGAATCTCCCAAACAAGGATTTTTGTAGCGATCATATAACATTCAATTTGCGTCCTTTTCCACTACCTGTGCCCCCCCAGTAGAGACTAAATTTTTCGAATCAATAGAACATGTTATATTTGTATTCTGCAATTCAACTCGATCCAGAACGTAAATTTTCATCTCGATTGCACACAACTTTCCATTCTTTGCTCCCTTACTTACTTACTCTATGGCTTACGGAACTCTCAAGTTCATCGCCGTAGTAACAAATGTTCGGCATAGGATTCTATTCTGGGAAAGATCAACCCAGTTTCCATCACAAATACCTACTTCTCAAAGATCTCTTCCAATATTGTCATGCCAACGCCGTCTCGGTCTTCCTAACGGTATCTTTCCAACCACGATGGAATATAGTCTTCGTGTTTCTCCACTCCGAGCTACATGGCCTACCGATCGTAGTCATCGCGATTTCATTATTCTTACAACATCGGGTCAGTCGTACAAACGGTGAAGTTTCTAATTATGCAGTCTCCTCAATTCTCCAGTCATCTCGTCCCGTTTCGACCCGTATATCTTTCTCAAGAACTTATTTTCAAACACTCAAAGTTTATGTTGATCTGCTATGCTACTCCAACTTTTGCAACCGTAAAATATTATCGTCAGAATAAAAGTTTTGTATATTTTCAAGTTCAACTTCCTTAATATTAATCGCGAGGTTAGAAGTTTCTGAACTGAATAGAAACATGTCTTGCTAGACTTTTTATTTCTTGCGTGACCACGATTTTCTTTGTTACATATGCTCCTAAGTATTTAACATTTAGACGCCGAACGGCTCAAGGGCTGAGCCAGCACTTTAAACCTCAGTAGCTCAGTTCCTAATTAACCTAAAAGGATAAAGGTATTTATCACTTATGTGCCAATCTCTTAAAAAAGAATGAAGCTTTCCAACGATGTGCATTTCATCTATGTCGGTTGTCTCGCGGCGGAGGGGCAGGAGGGCAAAATTGGGTGTTTTAGTTCCCTCTCCCCCTCAGCATATGGGGGTGAAACTCCCCCAAAGACGCTACAAGCATAAAAATTAGTATCAAAAGAGATAAATGAATATACTAACTAGTGATACCTTGTATATCACCATTGAGCATGGATACTAACTTTTATTTTCGGTGTATATTTTCTTATAAGGGAAAACCATTTGTGGAACTGTGGCAACACTGTTATTTTCCCTACGCCAAAAAATATTGTCACGTATACGCTATACACTGAGAAAAATCTTATAAAAATTGAGGGTCGTAGGTGGAATAGCGAGATAAAATCGGAACGTCCTACATACGAGAATCACCATGTATATTTTTTGATGGACTGTCGTCTACCCTGACTTTGGCAACCCTAGTGACAGCCCTAGTTATCACAGAGACATTAACTATATTTCGTTAGAAAGCATATGGGACACAAATTCCAACGAGGTAGCTTTTGTGCCCCCCTTGCCCAACCCGTAAAAGAAGAATTAAATTTGACAAATTGGGAAAAATATATTTTATATATTTGTGGGACTATGGCAACACTGTCATTTGTCGTACGCAAGAAAAAAGATCTCACATATACGCCAGACACTGGAAAAAATCATATAAAAATTGAAGGGCGTAGGTGCAAGAGCAATGGAAAAAACAATCGGAACGTCGTACATACGTGAATCAACCTGCATATTTTTCGATGGACTGTCGTCTACCCTGACGTTGGCAGCCCTAGCGACACCCCTAATTGTCACAGAGACATGAACTATACCTCGTTGGAAATCATATGGGACACAAATTACAACAAGGTAACTTTTGTGCCCCTCTTACCCAACCCGTAAAAGATGAAGAATAAGAAAATTTTAAAAATTGAAGAAAAAATATTATTTTTTTTACATTTGTGGGACGATGTTCCCATTTTTTTTATCCTTTGCTATTGCACGTACGCCCTTCATTTTTTCATATAATTGTTTCCAACGTCTAGCGTATATGTGAGAATTTTTTCTTGCGTACAATAAATGACAGTGTTGCCATAGTCCTACAAAGTTCAAAAAAATATGTTTTCTATTGTTTTTATTCTTCTTCTTCTACAGGTTGAGCACAGGGGGGAAGCACAACAGTTACCTCGTTGGAATTTGTGTTCTATTTGCTTTCCAACGAGGTATAGTTCATGTCCCTATGACAATTAGGAGGGATACTAGGGCTGTTAACGTAAAGTTCTATGATTTTCTTGAAATTCCTATCCGGCATATAAAGGTAAAATTTGTTTACTATCTCTATATTCTGATTCTTAAATTTTATGTTCTATTTCAATCATTCTCAGTGTTTCGGCTTGTAATCATGTATATTGTTCTCACTATGTTTTACCTGTAGGTCTATCTCATCGCAAGCTTCTACTAACGTAAGACCTTGCTGTTACTTTGTACTGCATCTATATCATCCCCTATCAAATCAACATCATATGTCATCAATAGTTGAACCACATTTTTAGGACTTTCAAATCGTACCAGAATACAGTATAACTTTTTCCCTTCAATAGAATCATACGCTTTCTTAAAATCAATGAACTGCTGGTAAACAGTGCCATTTTTCTCCAAGATTTGCCTCAAGACGAAAATCTGGTCCACCGTGGATCTATTTCTTCTAAATACACATTGCTGATCTCCAATTATTTCATCTACGTATACGCTTAGGCTTGTTAGCAGTATTACTCAATGCTTTGTAACATGTTGGAAGCAACGAGATTCCGCGGTAATTATTGCAGTCCGATATATCGCTTTTTTATAAAGTAGAACTATTATTGAAGTTTTTTTATTTCTTTGGAAGCTCCCCTTTTCTCCATATAGCATTAATCAATTGATTCAGCACCTTGATTAATGCCATTCCTCCCGCTTTAACTAATTCGGCTGTAATATGACTATTTACGGATTTTTTTTTTTAATTTCTTTATCGACATTTCGACCTCGATCTCGCCAGGTGCGGGTAACCACAGTACTGCGCTATAGATTTTAAATTCCTCTGTTTGTTCTCCGTTGTGTATATTAAGAAGTTTCTCCAAATAACTTTTCCACGCATCAATAATTTTTGTCGGATCCATCTTAAGATTTCCGCGTTCATTTTTAATCATTCTTAATCTCGGCTGGTACCCTTTTCTTAACGAGTTCACCTCTTTGTATAGATCTCGTATGTTATTTGTCCTGTCGTTTTCCACGATTTCCTGAATATTCTGCGTAAGATATTCTCGCTTTTTGTTTCTGGACCCCCGTGTGGCGTTGCGTTTCTCGATACAGTAATGTTTGGTATTTTCTTCGCTTTTATTACTTAGCCATTGTTGCCTTGCTTGTTTTCGTTCCTCATGAAGTTTAAGGCGTTCCGCATGAAACCAAGGCTTATTTTCCTTCTTTTTTTCACCTACACGTTTCTTCGCTGCGCCCTTCACTGTATCAGGAATTGCCTCTCACATCTTAAATCCATTTCGCTATTAATTTCATGATCACTCAGTTTTGCCTCGCTTTTATGATCACGAACTGATGATCGTTTCATCTTCCGCTTCTCTGTGCATCTAACATCCATTATGTTGGTGTATCTTCGTCTGCCTACTAATATGTGATCGATTGGTGGAATTTTACCGTCCGAAGATACCAATGTATATCTTTCTGTTCAAAGTACGTGCTCTTTACTAGTAGGTTTTTCGAGATTGCGAAAGTTATCATTCTCTTTCCAATGTTTTTGGTGATTTCGTGAAGGCTGTAATTACCTACACTAAGTCTGATTTTTCCTCCGTCCCTACATTAGCATTGAAATCACCCCCCAAAATTATCATATTATACTTCGGTAATCGGTCAAACAACCTTTCTAGCTCCTCATAAAATGTATCTTTGTTGTTATCATAACCACTTCAGTCGGAGCAAAGACATTTATTAAAACCTTGTTGCACTATCGAGTACGTTTCGTAACGTATGATTGTCTTTCGTTTACGAATTCTATATTCTTAACTGCCGGAAAGGTACTGTTTTTAATTAGACATCCTGTTCCGAAATTATGAGACTCTGTTCCACCGTTCTAGAAAGTTTATTTGCCCAATTCAATGCTACCCTCACCCTCCCACCGGACTTCCTGTATCACTAATATGTCCAGCTCGTACTTTTCCGTCTCGCGTACCGCCACCTGAAGAGCGCTCGTTTGGTATAACGTTCGTACTTTTCACGTTCCTATTCTAAGGTATTTCTTAATCCTGTTCTTGGAGCTCTCTTAAGCGGTCACCGTCAGGAGATCCGAATGAGTTGCTAGTTTACCACCGCAATATTTTACTCCAGGAGAATCCATGAACTATCTGTTACTATTTCGTGACTTGATATAGTGGTGTAGAATTGCCAGTTCTACGACCTCGGAGTAAAGGCAGACATTCAAGATGTCGTTCTCTGTCCACCTCTGAGCCTTGTTGATATCATTCATCTTCATCCTCATTGTGGTAATGGTGAAGCTGCTACCCTTCAACAAGATATTTTTGTTCGTTGTTTTCTTCTCCTAGTCCTTGAAGATCCCTCTGGTTTTGGTCCGTCCCGAAACATATACGGTACAATCAATGGAGCTAAGTGGGAGGCCAGTAATTACAACCCGGATTCTTTGCTCCCTAAGAGTACAAAAGCTGTTCAATACACACAAATTCAAGTTATTTCCGTATTTAGTGACCAAGAAAAACTGCGGACATTTCGCTTCGTTGTACCGCAGGAGAGTAAAATTTGTTTCAGTTTTCGTTTTTTCAGGGAACGCAATTTGGAAAAAGATCTGACGTAAGTGCATACAGGAACATTTGTCGATTCAAAAGTTACATCAAAATCGTTTAACTACCCAAACCTTTAGGAGCTGAATTTATTGAAACCTGTCTTATCAACAGTCAAGAGCCAAGAATAACCTCCATCCAAAGTTTCAGTGTTTGGCCTCATGTTTTCGGAAATCCGGTCAGTAAGATTTGCATTATATCGATATATTATTGGTGTATTTCAAATGCAAGTTGTTTCTAAAGTCGTGAGGATGCTGTACCGTAACATGACACACTAATGTTTCTTAGTAGGGGAACAATGCCTGCTATGTAATGGAGCTGATGTTAAGATTTAGTTTTAATGCTACTATCCTTAGATATAAATTCATGAATACTATAAAATATTCAATACTCATTCGTCATTTGCGGATATTTAACGTTTCGGATGACTGACGTTCGGATAATCGACGTTGTATTTTCGTGAACAAGGGTTCGTGTAAGTACCAATGCCTCACAGTAGCAAGCTGTAGGCAACTGAATTGACACCAGAGTGTGTTGGGTTGCATAATAAACAGGTATATTTTGTGTTAGTATGAAATACGATGCAACGCGTTATAACTAAACTTGGGTAGTAAGTAGTCCTTTTAGGACTTGAAAAGGTATGAATGACTATATGTATGTCTACAGATAGTTGGGATGAGTGAAGACAGAATTTGACTTCTGTATAGTAAGGGTATTTTAAGAGATATTTCACAAATCTGCCAACTAAATCATTTCCAAATGATTTATTCACCAATAGCTTTGTAACGGTGTGTAATAACATGTATTGTTGAAGTTCAACTTGCGTGGGAAACCCTGAGAAAAATCCTGCTTAAATTAGGGTACTCGATCCAAGAAACAGACACGTGTTTTCTGATAGGAAGGCACATGTTATCAATCGAAGCTATTTCTAGTTATGGGAATACATGAAGGACAAGTTATATCAAGTGATCATCCAAAACAAATGACCGAGAAATGAGCATAACAGCAATAATATTTAACACACGAATGGAAATGCTTAGTGAAGTACTGCTGGGCAATACTGTGTGTTTGAGTTTGAACTTAAATTTATGTAAGATCTTTAGACAACTTCGGCTCAGGCCAAATGGGTGATGATTTGAGAGTTAATCGAATGAAGAAAGTGGGAAGAAGAGGGCGATGAAACACACGCAAAAGGATTGTGTCCACCACAAACTCTCTTGTGGCACAAGCCGGATTGAAAGGTGAACTCCACGAATCAAAGATACCACTCTAACACTGAACCACAGCATCCGCACTATTCTTCCATACTGTTCTGGACACAGATGGACGATCGTTTGAGTATATTTTGTAGCCTGAGTAACTTTCGTTACAGACAGAAATATACTGTACACAATTTGTAAATTGGGTGATCAAGTCCTTGTAAAGTATCCATAAAGTGTAAACACACATTTAAATGTTTTATTAAATATGTATCTTCCCCATGTCCTTTACCACGTTCACATAAAGTTTCATGTTTGTCTGATTGACCGTTTACCATCTAGAACCGGCAAAACAGCGAAGTTTTAATTAGAACTACATCATGTTAAAACAAACACAAAATACTTTGCAGCAAGAGTTCCCATTGAGATCCCACTGTTCTTATTACGTCAGTCTATAGATAAATAATTCTATGATTTTTTTTAAATGCTGTAAATCCCACATCTGTATCTGCTATTCTTCTTGAGATATTCATGGTGTTATATTGCAATGACACCGGCAAAAAATATATATAGTGATGCCAAAAGAAAAAATGCTATCTACATGGACTTCTCACCAAGAACCTACTGTTTTATTATATCATTATATAGGAAATTGTCTGCTCTTTCCAATGGTGCAAGTCCTATATCTTCATCTGGTGTTTCTTTTGAGATATTTATAGTGTTATATTGCAAAGTCAACGTAATTATATATAAATAATCACATAAAAATAAAAAAGTGCTTTTCAGATGGACTTCTCATCAGGAACGCACTATTTTTATTATACCATTCTTTAGCAAATTTTCTGGTCTTTTTAATGGTAAGTCTCATATTTGTATCTGGTGTTCTTCCTGAGATATTCAAGTTATTATGTTGCGATATCTACACATGAGGTAAAAACAGAAAAGTGTTTTGGAGATAAAATTCCCACCGAGAACCCACTGTTTTTATTACATGATTCCAAAGGAAATGTTCTTCTTCTCATCTGGTGTTTCTTTTGTGATATTCACTGTATTAGGTTGCAAGGTGAACACCATTTCAGAAAGGTTTATTTTTTCGCAATCATAAACCAATATTTCAAAAAGTATTGGTTCTACCACAATGTTATCAAATTTGGATTCTCTGATAAATTTTACATACGAAACACCTAATTTTGTCTTTTACAATTCATGACGCATGGCTTAAAAAATAAAATTCAAATTGGTGTGTCTCCTGAAAGTGTCGGTTGCGACAACGTTTGAGGATAAAACATGCCAACTTTGAAGCACTGTAATTCTGGGTATAAGTGGCCTAGAAACCTGTAAGTTGGAATTAGTACTAATAACGCTATCAAAAATCAATGTGCTAATTTGCATCCAAGTCGGAAACTATGAGTGACATAACCTGCCTGCAATTGCATGGAATGACCCGTACTCTAAATTAAGCAGAATTTTTCAGGGTTTCCCAGGCGAGTTAAACTTCATATTTTCAATACATGTTATTACACACCTTTACAAAGGTATTGGTGAAGAAATTATTTGGTAATGATTTAGTTAGCAAGTATTCTTATTTTTCCCTTATTATGTAGTAGATCCAAATATATTTCCGACCTAATTGGTATCTCCAGAAAACGACTTATTACATGTATGCATACATAAGAACGAAGAACCTTCCTGTTAGTATTCCATTTTTCTTGGGTACGCGTGAGTAGCTGCAGGCCTTAATAGGATGAGTGAGAGGATTCTAAAATGTAGTCTTCCAGGCCAGGTAGCATCCAGGCATTTGCCTGGTGTGACTGCGAAAACAATCTAAGTTCATGGAAACAATTTACTCAAGATAGAAATATTGATACGGTATGTGATACTATGTTAAGTCTAGTTAGATTAGTTTAGGTGTGTTTGAAGGTTAGCTAATACCAGTTCACTACACATAAGCGTATCACAGAGTGAACCATCAATCCAACAACGTAGCATAAAACATTCCATTTATACTGATATACAGTACACATAATCTAAAAAAAAAAAATGCCATACAAGGCCATAATAATAAAAACTGTTTTTAGAAGTCCTATATTTTTTTTCCTAACCGATGCTGGTCACTGAACAAATTTTCGCCAAAGCTATGCTTTTCATATCTAAAATGTCCATTTAGGTATATTTCATATAATTTTATGACCACCATCATTTGCTAATCTATGACCCTCATCATCCATGGTTTGAAACTTCTTTAGATTCGCACAAATCGAGCTGTGTTTTCAACAAAATCATCTGTAGTCACTCGGAAAATAGCTTTTATCTAGTATAGAATAGCATTCATTGAAAAAGCATTAAACTAAGAAACTTTTTGATTTTCAAATCTGTACATATATTTAAAGCAGTGATGAATCATAGAGGTGAATCCCAAGCAGATTCAAACTCCTCTCTCAGTGAGATTTTGTTCATTTTCTTCTTATATTCTGTAGATTTTATCTACATCACATGCAAGGAAGTAAAAATTTTCCATCATATTTATGACTGCTTCCCACACATAAAGAGTTTATTTTCAAAGTGTTTTATCTCAATTAAAAACAAACTCCAGAAACAATATTTTGATAACGCAGTTTTCAGTTAAATAAATTCAAGAATGTGCTTCGTAACAATTACGTATTATGATATCATAACCTATAACGAAAGATACATTAAACGTATCATGACACAAAGAGCACACAAAAGCTTCACCAGAAATGAGCTTTATGTGATGAACGCATGTGAACTTTATCTGAACATACTGATAGCAATGTGAGCTTTAAGTAAAAACTTGGTAATAATGGGATATGTTGTGAACTATTGTGGGGAGATATTGTGCACCGAAAATATAATTTGAATTTACGTGATATTGTAAATGTTTTTGCTGAAAATTTAAGATCAAAATTTAATTTCTGGAGTTTATTTTCACGGAATAAAGTAGTTTTGGAAATAAGCTCTTTATGTAACGTATGTTCTAAGCACAAATTAACCGATTCATCCAATTAGAAGTAGCTTTCATATTAAGTCCCATACTTCTCCCTTAACATTATTTCGGAGCAGGAAAGGGTAAAAGATTTACAAATCTCTCAAATCATTTCAGCCTGACATTGTCACCCATGCGTCATATATCAACGGACCTTGGTTTATAGGATCTTTGACACTATTATTGACAAGGCCTATTGAAAGAAATTGACAAGGCCAAGTACCATTTGGGAGCATTTAATTAAAAAAAAGTACAGTACCACTCTGTGTCTATGCTGCCACGAATTATCACCAGTGGTCCAACACTGTAGTGTGTGAAACATTTCATTGCATAATACCACCACTAATTGATTTTCTCTTAAGCACTACCCTAGCAGCGCAGGATATTGGGTAAATATCAGTCCAATACTAGACCAAGCATGATCGATATTGGCCGTTACTGGCCCTGTATTGGGCCGATATTCGCAAATATTCTGTGCTGCTAGGGTAGGGGATCCAGTAGGTCTTTCCCTGGGTAGCACCAAATCCATACACATCCACGGAATTGAAACAGTGTGAACATCGACTTGTCACTCCACAGAACAGGTTTCTACTTTCTACTGATCCAGCATCCCGTGGCTGTGGTCTAGACACCACTGGAGCCTTAGATCTGCATTGCTATTCGCGATATGGGTCTGATGTGTAGCAGCTGCATTGCCTAGATATCCCAGGTGGTGTACCTATGTTCGCACTGTTCCTATGGAAGGCGTTACCATTACTGGTGTCTGAAACTTCTGTCTGATGGTGGTAATATGCTATGTCAGGTTTCTGACAATTTAACGTTTGGGTTTTGCGATCTTTGTTGCTTACGATTTTAGGTAGCCCGGAACATTTGACATTCATACAATGTTCCTACACTTTCCATTTATGCAGGGCGAATGCTATAGTTGGTTGAGCAACCCAATTAAATAGCATCCCATAATTACGCTCTTATCGAAATACGGCAGTTACGTACCACGTACCATGTCCTTCCCACCCATTCTCTTCCTCGATGAAACACATCAATCATGGTTCAGGTCACATGACGGCAAAATGAAGCCAATCACTTACCAAATACTTTTTGGTAGATAATATAGGGTAAAGTCTCATCATCTGTGCCGGCATGTAAATTGTACTACTCATTTATTTGCAAATCGTTTGCACAGTGATGCTAACAATCAGAGGGAATATGTATTAGTAAGTGTTGTGTACCTACACGGAACGCGATGTATAGGCAACAAAGCTCGAGAACAAGAGCGTCGGCAAAGGAGCGCAATCTATTTTAATGTATTTGTTGTACGATTTTATGCCTTCCATTACGTGCATTTCATATATGCTCCTTAGGATTCTGCCGTTACATGTTCTGATTTAGTGTTACATTCATTTTAATCTATGTTATTACAAATACGACCATTTATACTCACAAAATAAACTGTGTGAAAAAATCGAAAGTAAAACACGAATGGTATTATTGTACAATTATGTAATTTTTTTCTTTGAATGTTATCTTCTTACTGAAGTTCATAGCAAAAGAAGCCAATTAAAAATAAACTTATATACAAAACTTGAAAACGCACGAATAAGCCAATCGTAATATACACATTCTTTTAAAGTAATATATTCTCTTAAGATATCGTGGTACTCATCTCTTATCTCTAATTTTCGAGAAAAAAAAAACAACGAAAAACAAAGAAATCAAGAACAATGGTGAAATTTTAAAACGCTGCAATCTAATTAATACTTAATCACATATATGGCATGAACTCTTTCAAAATTTTGAAAATAATTCTCTTAGCCGAGATATTTGAAGGTTCGTAACTTAAAACGGAATAGCTCATGATCTCAAATTTCTAATCTATAACAAATATCTTCAAATTATGGATTAGTTCATTTGAAAGATATTCTTAAATATTTTCTAGCCCACTTTCTAAAGTACCATTGTTAATTTTGATTTGCACATTATTTTTAGTATATCTAAAAGGAATTGATTAGTTAGGGGTTTTAAAACGAATCTGAATTTAAAACAAATGGATGAAGATCGGAAAACTAGTGGAATGAACAAGTGGGAGTAAACGGGAGAACCTTGAGAATACTCACGCACACGATTTGCCCACCATAAAGACACGTGGCATGAGCCAGGATCAACCAAGGATCCCCATGTATCAGAAGCGAGCCCTCTACCAATGACATCGCAGCACAAAACGAATCTGAAGTTCGTTTCTTTCGTCTTGTTGAGTTTTTGGTGTTATTTTATCTGCAGCTGAATGATGGCCAGGAAATAGCGAGTGGTAGAGCAGTGTCGCTAATGGAATGCACATTTAACAATGTTTTAACACTCACTGTCAGTATATTTCTAACGCTAGTAATCTGTAAATTTGTAAAAGCAAATCCCCATTCATTTTGTCTGTGGGAATTCGCAGTACTTTTAACCGATGAGCTTTCTGCAGCTCCTCAGGAACAGTTTTTTGTTGGTCTGCATTAAGTCTGATAATGACATGTGTGGATCACTTTTTAAATAACCAGCCAGTATAACATACGCTAGTAGCCGTACTGTACATTTTATCAATATCACCATTTATCCATGATTGATAGCTCATGAAGAACAGGAAGTTTACCTAATCAAGCTCTTCTTCTACAGAGAGCGCACACAAATTATTATTTTTAAAATACGTTTTCTCTCTAATCTTTGACATCCAACAGTCAATTTAAAGAACGTACGACTATTCACCGTTTTAAATGTAATTGAGTTATTGAAAATGTCCAACATTTGTCAATGTTATGCAATCTCTGTATTTGCGACTTCAAATGATCTAATAGACGTTCGATCACACTGCATTAATTTCCATCGTAACGAACAACGAGTTCTAACACATCAGGTAGTAGGACATATGATGATCGTGACTATTCAAATATGTTGGACACGTTACCATCCGGCGTTACTAGCAAGTCACTCTTATATTTTTTTTCTACCTTCAGGTTCCATTTCGTTAATTTCGAAAATTATTATTTCAATTTTATTTTATTTTTTAAATAATTGTAATTTGTTCAGCAAACTATCAAGTTCTCCACCAGAACCCTAGAAATTAGAAAAGAAATAAGGTTTGAGGAAGTAT
>JAGDQP010009273.1:46913-59853 GCA_022664845.1 Lepisma saccharinum
AAGGTACCCGGATCTGTATCTTCCAGGTATACACACACACGTATATATATATATATATATATATATATATAGACCGGCTCGTTGCATGTGGGATTTGTGAGAAAAGATGTGAGAAAACTCACATTTTAAGGGGTCATTTCAATTTGGCCTACATTTGGCGTAGGCCAATAATGTGCCAGAGGACGTTATGCTTTCTCACAACTTTTAAAAATGGACCTTGATTGTTCTTTCCTTGTACTCTTCAATTCAATTCAAGGGAACTAGCTGGTATTGCATTATTTGCAAAGAAAAGAAGATTTAATATATGATTCAGTGTTTGAAGTGTTGCGACTTGTCTCATTCCAAATGCGTGAAAGTAAGTGCAAAGAAAATTACCCCCCACTTAATGGAGACTAATTACTCTGGATAAATGTGTCTTAATTCATCAATGGTTTAAGGTATATACACCCTAAACCTGTACCTATGAATTGGGAGTACAAAATTTGAATTTTGTACTCCCGATTTTTGAGAGGCAGTGGCGAACCCAAAGTTGGGTTTAGAGGGGCGGTTCTTTGCCTCCCAGTTCTTAGGAGGAAACAGATTAATAGAAACAAAAACAAAGGTAAAATATGGATCATTGTGCCAGTCACTGATTCTAAAAAATTGGAAGTACATTATACCGCCTGTTTTCAGAGGTAATGATGTACCCAGAAATTCATATTATACCTTCGTTTTTATTTCTATTAACCTGTTCTCTCCCAAGAACTGGGAGGCAAAGAACCGCCCATCTAAACCAAACCCTGGGTTCGCCACGCTTTTCAAAAATTGGAGTACTCCCAATTCAGATTACAGTTTTTACAGTGTAGAATCGGTAGTGCTGAATTATATTTAGAGTACAATGTTTTATATTAGATATTACAAAAATACAAAGTTTAGAAATTGTTGATATCGAAGTCAATTTTAAACTCCAAGTTATTTTAAGTATCGACTTAGAGGAAATAGTTTTGATATTTTTTACTCCTTTAATATGCTTGACATTTAAATTGACACTTGAGTTCTTTTGTCTGCGTCATAATATATCAGTAGCGTTTTGAACATTTTAATCCTCTTCAATTGAAGTTACTATTGTTAGTGAAACTACGATTTAGTGTCCTTGAAATAAACGTCTCTCTTATTTTCCTCTTGGATAACTTTGAGAGTTCCATTGCTGTTTGATCCTGTTGCTCTTTTTGATACTCTTGTCTAGAACGGCCTAGATTGCAACAGTAATGCAGATTCCCGAGGAAAAACAAGAAAGATATTTATGCCCGACAGTGATGGGACTTTATGGCGAGTAAATAATCCCCGTCCAAAACAAGCACATATCCGTGGCAACTCTAAATAATGTGTGTTATAAAGGAAGACAACTAAAGCAAAGCCAACTGGAGTTTTCTGATGTTACGGAATTTGATTTTATCTTCTCAGGAAAACTGGCCACTTTGCATGCAGAGTCAGGAACTTCTATAACGAAAAGTGCGTTCAAGCTGAGAAACATTATCTATGATATGTACGTTTATCATATATCATATTTTATATGCATCGTAAACATTACAAACTAGATCCACTATCTAGTACTGATAACAGTGACCTGAATGATCATGAGATGTGCAAAGAAACCCACGAGTTTTTAATGATCTCTTAATAACAAAATGTATATTTAATTTGGTATCAAAAAAGTAACATTTTGAATCAGCTTCTTAAAAGTCCTCAAAGTCAAATTACATTCAATAAACAAGAACTTCCTGAAATTAGTGACTTAATGGTTTTACGGAATTGGGAGTTGTGATCTGGGGCGAAACGTTAACATACTTAATCCAATTTTTCTTCATAATCACTACAATATATCGACGGCCTGGGACTCAGATGTCTAAAAACCATAAATATATAAATTCAAAAATACAATACATCGACATAGTAATTAACATACTAATTGCAGAACGTTATGTTTGAAATATCATTTACCCGACCAACTTGATATTTGCACTTTTGTCAAAGACATAATGCCATGCAGTAGAACGTAAAGAAGGAAATAATGTATTGTGGAAGTACAAAGCTACTTTAGCATACAATAAAATCCTATATTAGTAAATACAATATTAATTTGTTAGAAATACAAACTAAGTTGTTTTAATTAAATCTTATTATTACTATTTGTACCTATAGTGTATCTAGCTTTTGGTTAAACAAATGTTTCAAATAATTAAACAAGAACTTTCATTAATAAACATACACCTTTAGATATTATGTGGCATCCTTTCATCTTAGTCTTTCCGATACAATTGCTACCAATAGTCGAACAGGGTAAAGACTTACTAATAGTGCGATTTTACCAAAGGAGAACCCTCAGAAAAGATTTCCACCCGTTAAGTTAAAATTGAATTAATTGCCCATGCGCTCATCGCTGTCGCATTCGGGTATCTTGTATAATCTTACCATACGTTACCACAATACTTTACTACGAACAGCTCAATACATGTTTATCGTAACAGTTTAATCCTCATGCGTCGTTTCACTGCACGCAAAGTCACTACTTGTGACTTTGTAACTTGTGTCAATGTAATAAGTAGAGTAAATTGAAGTCAATTATCATTCACCTAGAATAGCTCCTTGTAGGTATTGGTATTCCATTTTCTGTCACCGTATTTTCTACTTTTTTTTTGAATGTCAATTCTGAATGTTAAAATCTAAGTTTGAAATGAAATCCTTTCTGGTGTTAACTTCCTCGTTCTATATGCCATTGGAATAAATAAAATTGCAGGTGATGTCGCTTTTTACGCTTACAAAAGAAATGAATTTACTGTTTCGCGAAACAAGGTCAACACGTGTCCGATAAAGATTTTTCCGTCTTTCTGAATAGAATGTCCTCAATCTACATACGTAATAAAGAACGAAACTTAGATATCAGATATAGTGGATCACAAAATACTTTATTTTTGAGGATAGAATTAAAATATATGGGTTAATACAAATAACATTAATTTTATTTTTATAGGGTTACTGAGGGCAAGTTCGCCGCAAAAATGGTATTTATTTTTCTTCTAAACGAATTAGGGGAGAATGACCAAATTTATACTATACATAAAATAGTCATTGTAGATTATGAGGAATATAAAATAAACACTGTGTTATTTATACTTATGCCGTAATATTAAAAATACGAAAATGAGGAAATGTGGCGAAATTCCCATCACATGCTGGGAAAATCACCATATAACCTATACATCATGTTATCGTCACTTTTAGTGTATCTATGTACAAAAGTAGTTGCCAAAGACTCATACAACAAAGCGTAAAAGAGCCAGAATTACCATAGAAGATAAAAAAAAACTACTTAAAAATACAGTACAAGCATGTATAAGTACCATGCTTCAAAGGATACAATTGAAAAATTATTACAAAGTTAAGCGGGATGCTCTTTTAATCAAAGTTTGAATCGGAAGAAAGTGAGTCACCATTATTGCACATAGTGCACAAACCACACAGTTTTATTGAACCTTTGTCGCAGTCCTCATGAAACCAAAGTTGGCAAATCAAGTATTGGTACCAGTCCACTTTTTTACCTTTGGGATTCAAGTAATCATCTCCACAGTCACCACAAAATGTTGACTTGATCCATTTACCTTTCCCTAATTTCTTCTTGATTTCACTACATCCTGGTTGCTGAAAAGAAGCCACTGCACTTTGGTTTCTGCCTTGATATTGTTCACTCCCTGCTGTTGTCGGCCTACTGTTGTTATCATCGGAGTCCAGTTTCCCCACACCTTGCTTGTTACTGGATTTTGTCACCGAAAAAATGTTCTTCCGAGTTAAAAGAACAGCAGACGAATTTCTGGACTTCCGTGCCGTAGGTGCTTTTCTGTCGATCTTCGGTTCGGTGTTGACATCAAGTCGTGAAATGACACAGATCGTTGGATCTGTTTGGTGACACGTCTGGATAATTTGGAGAGTCTGTCAATGGGGAACTTTGATTGGTTATTGGCTGTGAAACGCAACGTTCAAATACTGAGCTTGGTGAAAATGCATGTTCTGGTATTGCGTCAGGATTATAAGGATATATACCCATAGCCCGGAAACCTGCTACTGAAGAAAAAATGTTTCCAGTAAATAAATGTGTGTTCGTAATTGTCACCAAATGGACCTAAAATAGAGCATAAATATTAATTAGTTATCTGTTCTCTGATTCCTCTTTTTATTGGACACTTTCTTTTTTTAAAAAAGAAAGACTTAGGTAAACTGTATCAACCGGAAGTATTTAGAATTATCACATTGTTGTGTCTACCACTATTTTGTTCGTATGAATTGCGAACAACTTGTGTGAACAAATCGTCTGTACGAAGGGCAATTCGTCACATTGTACGTTACTTTGGCGAACTTATCTGCAAATGTATAGTCGAAAGAATCCAACTTTTGTTTACTTGTATATGCACGCTTTCCAAAGCAAATCCTTTCACAACATTATTATAGTTTACGGTTACGATATCATAAATTAACAGGAATGAATATAATTCTTACCTTACAAAAAAATTAGAATTTCCAACGTACTACTGTAATTATGCGCCTTTCTTTGTCATCCATTCCGACGTAACTGCGCATTAGAAACTGTACTGCTTGTTTGCTAGTTTGCTCACTACATTGCAGATGTCAGTGCAAACAAAGCACGTGTTACTTGATTTTTTAGCGGAATAAGTAAGTGTTTCCAACCAATAGTTTTTATTTACGATTACAAAAAACACAAGTACGACGAAATTTCCAGCATGGCGAACATCCCTTCACTTACCCTACAATTACATTCTACTTTGGTTCAAAGTGATACGATTATAGGTTCAAATTTTGTCACTTTCACAATACATTGGATGTCAATAATTCGTGGTAACGAGACTCTCTGATTTTAAAAGATTTTAATTGCCTCATAAAGAGAAAACATTTTATAATTTAATTCTATTTTGTACGGGAATTTCATGAGATGAATTGTTTGAACTGATTTGTATTTGAGGTCTTTTGGCATCTTTAACTCGGGTCGGGATGGATTAGGTAGAGAATCGCTAAGGGTTTTTCTTCAGCTACCATCCTGGCATTCGCATGGTGAAACAGAGAGAAAACCTTACGAAATCTGTCAGGATGATCGACCGTGAGGAAGGTGCACTGATATTGGTTTGTGTACTCTCACAAATACATTGTACGGTTAAACATCATGTGCCAATATTTGGAAATTAAAAGTGTTATTCTATATTTCAATATTATAAATCATTTCTACGACAAAAATAATACATTAAAGTGAAATTAGCAAAACAGTAGTAAATGATTATATGGAAATCATCATGGTTTAGAAGTTATGTAAAGAGAAACGTTATATCGTTGCTTACAAGTGAAACAAATTAAGTTAAAAAGAAGAAAGGTTTTGAGCTAATATGATTTTCTAGACTAAAGGTGTACCTTCTTTTGATTGATAGCAGTCTTGATTGCCTATAAATGTGTGTAGTAACAATTTTAGGAAATTCATTAATTCACGAAAAAAGTCAGTGTTGTTAGTTGTTAACAGCAATATATAAATGTAATATTTCTGTAGAGTATCATGTGTCATCAAGTGAGTGTTTAGTGAACTACCTGGTATTTAAGCGGAGCTGTGAGTTTTAGGTTTACTTATAGATGTCTCTGGGGTAACAAATTTTTGTTCTGATTACTGTTTGAAGCTTATAATTTTTTATTATCTAAATTAATTCTTTTTCTGTTTGAGGAAATTAAAGATGCTAAATTTGTGGCCGTGCAACACTGCTCTTTTGTATTGGAGTGGGCGAAATTATATAGTTACGAAGTTGGTGTTAGCTTAGTGTGACGTAAGCGCCAGTTTAGTTCAGATATGACGTTACTTGGGAATCGTTTTAGATATTTATGTAGTTGTGTTTTATTGCCTGCTAATTTTTCAAGAATATATGACCAATTTTCGTTGTTTCGTATTCCGTTTCGTGCGATTGTTTTTGCTTTTTCGGAGCTTAAGTTTACGGCTTCGAGATTACGAAGTTCTTGTCCGAGCGGATCACGTGATCTTCTTCGTACCCGCCTTGAATATGTACGTCATTGTTATGTAGAGTAATTGCACCGCCGTATTTCGTACACCAGTGACCAGTCAACGTTTTACGCCAAGATAGTAGTAGTAGTGGCCTCATTAGTAGAACCGCGTCACTTGGGCTCGTTGTAGGCATCTTTGGCTCAAATTTTGGAACGAGATTTAGTTCCTTTTTTGGAACTAGATGTAGTTACTTTTTATTGTCTTTTACATATTTTTCAGCTCCTATTTAATTCGCATTATGGCACGGCACCCTCGTGGTAGTAGTGGGTCCCTAATATGGCATACTGAATTTTGTAAAATAGTACGAGCTGTATTTCAATTTATTTTTGCGATATTTTGAGCCGTTTTCGAGATATGGGGGCTTGTATAGCACTGGATACTAAGTGCCAAAATTTCGTCGGATCATTACCAGACTTTTGGATTTACGTAGATTATGATGAGAAACGACAAGGGGTTTGTAAAAGGAGATTTTTCAATTTATTTTTGCGATATTTTGAGCCGTTTTTGAGATATGGAGGCTAAGTGCCAAAATTTCGTCGGATCATCACCATACTTTTGGAATGGCGCCTCGTGAGCTTGTTTGGTATTTAATCAGAATTTAATCCAATTCATAAAAGACTACGATCCATATTATAAAACCCTGAGCAGTGTGCTCGAGCTAAGCTATAGAACATGCAATATGAGGTTATACTCTAGCGCTCTATTACCCCCCAGCTCCCGTGGCATATCTGCTAAATAATATGAACCATCTCATAAAAGGCCACGGGCTATCCTGAAGAACATAGCCTACAGAACATGACATAGAAGGTCATAGTAGACTATTTCCCCCAGCCGCCGTGGAGTATTTGCTAAACAACATGGGATAACAGCGCTGTATGAGTCGCCGTATTGCATTTTAATCTATTTCATAAAAGACTACGAGCCATATTATAGAACCCTGAAAGCTGTGCTCGAGCTAACCTACAGAACATGCAATATGAGGTCATAGTAGACTATTTTCCCATCAGCCGTGGCCCATTTGCTAAAGAACATGGACCATTTCATAAAAGACTACCAGCCACATTAGAAAACCTTGAATACTGTGCTCGAGCTAACCTACAGAACATGGCATAGAAAATTATAGTAGACTATAACCTATATTAAGGAGTCTATTTATCCAGTGCTATACAAGCCGCCGTGTTGGTATTTGTCGCGGTTGCTGAAGAACATAGCACACCTAGCCTATATAACATGGTTTAGGAGGTCATATTAGTATATTTTTCCAAGGCTATACAAGTCGCCGTGTCTTATTTGTCGCCGTTACTGAAGAACATACCCTATAATTTTGGGCTGCATAATAAACGGTGTCGCATTTTATAAAAGGCTACGATCTCTTTCGCATTCCCCTGTTTAAGCTAACATAATACACAAGGCTACGAACAATTTCCAGCCCTATTTAACATAGCAGAGATTACACAGAATTTAACCCCACATAGTACACCAGTGCTACGAAGCCTTATTTAACATAGCAGAAATTAGACCAAATACACATGAATTAACCTAGCAGCGGTACCAGCACCGGTCAGAGACTACAACTATTTAACATAGCAAAGATCCTAGCCCTCATTGCAACGCACAATAGAAGGGATTCATTAAAATTGTGAAAGGGAACGAAGCCTTATTTAACATAGAAGATTAGATGTCCTCTAGGCTAGAGATTACATATTTTAAACCAAATAGACAGAAATATATGCTATCTAGCCTAGCCCCCAAAATAACATGGTCGAGGCTCTACACAGCACCAAGTACAATAGCATAGCAGAGATTACGTGTCGTCTAGGCTAGCTACGAGGACTTCTGAAGGCAGTTTCTATGCCCAACCCACACGGTAATGCGTCTCTTGACTAAGCACTTATAACCATAATTAATGGTCACTGGCACGTGAAAACTACCTAATATAAGTCTTTTAATACTACCTAGGGCCCTAGGCATAAAAATGATACTAAGGTCAGTTCTCAAATAGTTAACAGTGCATAGATTGTAAACAATAAGACATACTGAGATTCTGTTTGGCACCAAACAGAAACATACAGTGATATGTATCTTGGTGTGCTATTGTCAAATCTAAAACCAGTTTGCTAACTTCGCTCCTCGTGGTCGTAGAATTATGTATCTTATAATGCAATTTATTTCAGTTATGGGGATGTTAAATATGAAAACTGCATGTTTCTATTTGGTGCTGTTTACGAGATATAATAGTTCAAATTCTTCTGGACGCATATCTATAAAATTCTCAAATTATGTTATTTTGTTCACGATAATGCTAACAAGTTTTTCCTACCTTTTATTGCTTCCAAAATATGACGGGTTAAATTTTGTCGAATTTCGATATTTTAGACGCAGAACTGAGAAACTTGCAGAGTATATGTTATTTGGGTCAACAATGCAAAATATGAAATTTGCTTCTCTCTAACACCTACACGTTCCAAATTATGGCGGTTTGAATTTGTCGAATTTTGACATTTTAAACGCAGAATTGAAAAACTCGCAAATTATATGTTATTTGGGTTGGTGATGCAGAATACGAAATTCGTATTTCTCTACCACCTACCCTTTTCATAATATGGCGGTTCGAATTTTGACATTTTAGACATAGAATTAAGAAACTCGCAAATTATATGTTATTCGGGTTGGTGATGCAGAATGTGACATTTTCTTTTTTCTACCACCTACCCTTTCCAAAATATAGCGATTAAAATTTTGCTCTTTTGGTCCTAGAACTATGAAACGCACAAATTATATGTTATTTGGGTTGGTAATGCTTCATAATATGGCAGTTTGAGTTGAGAAACTTGCAAATTGGCTCGGTGATGTTTGCTTCCACCTTAGTCTACTCACGTCTCTAGTTAAATTGATAAAACCTCGAATGCGTCTAACTATCGATATATTCGCCATGCTGCAGGGAAGCGGAGTAATTATAATAATTACTATATTCGCAAGACTCGCAGAACTCATGTAAGCAATTACAAACAAGAAATAATATTTTCTTTGTTCTTCGACGACAAGTACACGGTCAGTACAGCCTCTCAGCGCTATTTTATAGATTATACAGAAAATTATAAACCAACGCGGTGTTAGCGGAGGTATTAAATGTAAAATTCCACACTATTTCCTCAAATTGTACTTTAATTACCAGCTCTTAATTTTTCCTTTGTTTGCTGGGAGCATGTACCAATGTTGGTTGTAAAGAATAGAGAATGCAAGTTACTATTACCATAATTCTACAGTATGTGAAATTTAAAATTGAAATTTTACGTCCTTGGTAAAGAATAAAATACAAGTTACTATTAGTGTGACTCTACGGAATTCAAAATTGAGATTGTGCGTTCTTTGTGTATTGAATTCGGTAAAGAATAAAGATAATTAGAGTATGAAATGTGCACACAGCGCGATTCTATAGTATACAGGATTTAAAGTTGAAATTACACAGGGCTTCCACTGTAACTCAACTACTCAGCATTAGGGGTTGAATGTGTCTATTATTTCGTAGCTGTCACAGAGGCTGCAGGAAAGCGAGGTAATTACATGTATGTAGGTAAGATTAATGCAAGACTCACATAAGAAATAATATTTTCATTTTTCGTTGACGATGAGTACAAGTTTGGTATAGAATTCCATAAATTAGCCTCTTAGCACTATTTTATATTGAAGATTACAGCTCCGACGTGGTGTTGGAGGAGCAATAAAATGTGAAATTTCTCGCAATTTCCTTAAATTGTACTTTAATAACCAGCTCTTATTTTTCTTTTGTTTGCTGGGAGTATGCACCAATGTTGGTTGTATACGAGTTGGTAGAATATTGTTTGCTTTCATATGTGAGGCTTTAATTACACTACACCTATTCAAAATTTTGTCCTTTTGGCCTGTTTCTCAATTATGAGAAACTCGCAAATTTTCACACTAATGCAGAACTTCTCTCGATTCCGTGATATGGCTGTTTGGACTGATGAAGCAGAGATTACACATGTTTGACGCCAGGACCTATAGTGAATGCGTCTAATTGGCCCCTGCAGTGTTTGTACAAAATATGGGATTTTGTTACAGCCAACAAAAACAAAATAATGTTACATTCGGATGGTATTTCGGTGAATGGATAAATAAGATATACAAAATATTGACTTAAACAGAGTTCACCCTAATATTAAATGTTTGTTGCTTTGAATGGCTGAACGTGTGTGAGACGTCTTTCGACCCATGTTTTGTTACTTTAGAGGGTCATTTTAGCATGTAATTTAGTTGTAATGTATTGTAGAAAAAAAATAATTGGGTGACTTCTAAAAATTTATAGGGTAAAAAGTTGGTGTTTGTTTAAGTGAAACACTTTTAACAGTCTAATTGAGAGCAAGGTCCGTCGACCGGCGCCCGCTTTCTCTCTTCTATAAGGTCCTGCCATAAACGCAGTTTTCCCTAAAAAATGACAGAAGCTCGCGACCTTCAGAATGTGACGTCACGCAGATGCAAGAGCCTCCCTTCTGATTGACAATTTCTCGCTGCGTCTGGTAAAGCGAACGGAAACATTGTGACATCTACAAAATATTGGATTAGATAATGTTTTTATATAAAAGGAAAGAAAATAAAACTTACTGTCTAATGAAGTCCACTGGTGTATGCATTGCTTTGAAGTCACTGCTTTTTATTAAAGATGTTTCTTCGTTTGACGTCCTGTGTCTTCCTGTTGATATGACGTATACGAAAAAACGTCCTTGCCTTACTGAACAATTTCAGTATTTAGATCTTTTTCTGGGAACATTTCGTTTAGCAGATGAAATAAACCTGTTATTATGTTTCTCCTGCGACAGACAGTAGGACCGTGGATTTCTCGAAGTATTAGTTCACACCTCTTTATCGTTTCCGACCACCCAGGAGATGGAGTATGAAGACCACCTCTTGACAGCGTCTCTATCCATCCAGATATGCAAGGTTCATTAACTTCATTGTTGTATTTTTTTTACTCTTTTTTCAATATAACCTGCGACATATTTCTGAGCTTCTACTTCTCCGTATCCAAAATCTGTTAGCGAAATTAATAGGATCGATTTTGAAAGGTTTTTCCTCAATGTTCTTTGGAGTTGGTTTATTATAATTGTTCATAACAATGCCTGTGACACAATAGTTTATTTTGTCTCCTCAAGAGAAGCACCAGCAGATGGCATCCTAAAAGCAGAAGTCGAAGACTATACTTTACTTCTACAGGGAGAGGTTTGTTACAGAAGTTACACAAACCTAGTAGTTGCGAGAAAATGTTTTTCTAGAGCGTCTTGATTTAATCTTCTTGTCAAAATATATAAAATGTCGTTAGACTTCACTTCATCAAAAATCCCTTCTAAACTGCGAATTGAAACCAAAAAACCTTGTTGGAAAGGTAGTAAAGTGGTTTTACCTTCCACTAGCAGGTTTAAAATTGCATTTCCCATATCCTCTAAAACATTCTTCTGGTCTTGATAATTTATACCATAACCACAGTTCAGTTTATTTGGACAATCAGGCATGCTGGAGTTCATCACGTCAACAAAATTATTAACAAGATCGAATAATTCGGAAGCTACATCTGCTTCCGGCATAATATATCGTATAGCGAGAGAAAAGCTGCATAGCCATAGATCTGTCTATCATTCTGCCGTACTGTTATGTGGTCCCATGATAACTTTGGACAAATTTTTAGTTCTGCGCACTCTCTCTTAAAAATTGGTTCGATTATTTCTCTCGAAATTTTGCAAGTTTTCCACACAATATTGGTACCTAAAAAGTGGTTCCTTAATAACTTTAGAAGATGCGGTAATTCAGCGAACACCCATATATTTATTTTGTTCTTCGCTGGGATTACTAAAACAAGAGTGTTGGGAGTTTATTCCCAAGTCACTTCAAAGCCCTCTATTGCTTCCACCCAAATCCAATTCTATCGCAACAACAGTATATCCTGCATTTTCAGATTCTAACACAATTTCAAAGAGTAACTCTTTCGTCATAATCTTGTCTAAGTTATAATATATCGGCTGCTTCCAGTTAGCTACTAGTCCCCGTATCATCACTAGCTGGAATTTTTTATGAGGCCCTATAATAACGTCATCTTCACTATTGTAACACACTCTGCTATTACATTCATTTCATCAAACATGATTACAGATAGTTTTTCGGTTTCACATAAAGATTACGCTTGCTCCATCAAACTAAAGACATGCGTTAACAATCCGGGCGAAAATGGTAGCTTGCTTATCCAACGATGAAGAGTAGAAACACTTGGAAGAGGAATCCCGAATTGTGATCGTTGGTAGATATACAGTTTTTCGGATAATACGGGAATAATATCATCTTGCCATCATTTTGTTTTTCGCTTAGAAGTTTCAGTGAAAACTTTACGTAATATTTCTTTTACTTTAGAGTTTACAAGCAGCTGAACGTACCTGGACGCATGCAGAGATGCTATTTCATTATGTACATGTTTATGCTTTATTTTATACACAGCAGTTTTGATTGCAAATTGCTAATTTTTGTTTTGTAAGTCTTGAGTTCCGATTGAAACTTTTTAATTTGTGCAGAGAGATCATGAATTTGTTGTTCATGCTCAATGTTTCAGATAAACAAATCACTTATTTAAATGAAACTTAAATTTTGTCATAAAAAATGAAAGAACTTCACTCATTCCCACGTAAAAACACACCGACACGTTCTACCACACTTTTCACCAATCTGCCTACAAGAAAGGGATAAACTTTCGTGACGTCACCAAACACACCCCTTTTAAGAATCAAGAAGAGCCTGTTTTGGCACGACCTTCTAAAAGAGAAAGCGCGGTTTACGGACCTTGAACTGAGAGCT
>JAGDQP010009274.1:0-59850 GCA_022664845.1 Lepisma saccharinum
ACCTGAAAGGACCTGCCGCTTAGGCGAAACACTAATACTAGACAAGAAAAGATATCAGGTTTACCCCTTCCTATACCACTTCTGTGGTTATCCTCAGCACAAAATGATACAAGCACAATCTATTCCATTGAATCTTAAGAATTCATGGATTATTCATGGAATATTCCCGAACACTTCTGTGTTAGAGACAAAACACAAATGAACAACAATTACAAAGAATGTAACAAGCCCGCTCTGTTAGGATACTTTAAGCTTAGGTTTTGTGTCCCAGAACATACTAAACACCAATGTTTGGTCTTTTTCCAGAACTGAACTTCTAAAAAATGTACAAAAAAAGGGGCCCACTATCACCCATGTCAAACTTATTACAAAAAATTACATATTAAAAAGATAACACCTATTATTAGCCACTACTGTGGACTACGCTGCTGCTTAATTAACGCACTCAAATACTACTAGTGCATAGTTAACAAACATAAAACCTAGTCCAAACTAAAAAATAAAATGCAACCACAAAATGCTGCAAGCCACATTGGTTCAAGATAACAGGTGCGTACCTGGAAAGATTATCAAATGATGAAACCGAATATATTTTTCGGGGGATGAAAATGTGCAGTACCAAATTTGTGTATGAAAATCACATATACTACAAAAAATAATTTAAGCCTTCAGGAATGACTACCAAGCTAGTACAAGATTTCTGATGTACGTAAAGTTTCAAACACTCGAAGCTAAACATAGCAGCATAATATTGCTGCAAAAAACGAACAGATTTCACCAAACAAACAGCTTAGTACCCAAAACTTAATAAAAATATGTATTACAAAAAACGAAACAAGGGAAATGCCCTAAACTTTTACCTACAAACACGGAGAAAACAAATACTCTCCTAATGAAATCTCTGTAATTAAACTCAGTTAATCCACATACATAACGGCGAGGTTCGTTTAAGAGGACATAATACTCACATATGAATTCAGAAACAAACGGAAATATCCAAATAACAAAGATATGAAAGAAAAACTTCTCTCGATTAATTGACATAATATTCGACCTTTTTGAGAGACAGGTGAATATACGCCACACTTCGAAGTCCAAAATAAAGTGCCTGGAAGCACCTAAACCTAAAAAATAACATATAAAAGCTAGCAGCTACGAGCTACTAGGGATTGAGAACTACTCATGAAACATGGAGCCCTTTTCAGCTTGAAAAGTTACATAAATGGCTCCCACTGAATATACCACGCATATCAGCTCAAATATTAGACTTTCTGGCCCCTACGCACAAGTTAAATTAAGTGCCTATTGAATTCCAAAGCTTCGGGCTTCGATCCCAAATGATCATAAAGTAATAAGAACCCAAACTGTATATGGGGACTGCGATGGCTCCGAGGTTCTGGGTTTCAAACCCCATTGCAAGAATTATATCATTTCAGTAAAGGTATTGCTAAACTTAAATATTTTATTTAGATATCCCTATTGTTTACTCATTTCACAGGTACATAATAGCTATAAGGTGTGCTGTGCTAAGGTATGGTAGTAGTTACTGTAGTAATTCGACAGTCTTCGATAGATCCAGGATCCAGCTGTGTAATTTTAAGAGAACAGCATTAAATTTATTTTTCCGCTTTTTCTTAATTTAAATTTTTGAAGTCTCAGGTTATTCTAAATATGAAATTTAGCAATTCTCATTCTTTTTTTTTTTTTTTTTACAATTTAACCTTTTTTATAAACATGTTTTCGTACAAAATAAATTTTCACAGCCTTAAGTTGTTCTATTTTGTAGTATTGTACTAAAATTTTAGCATTAAAACACCATTTTGACAAACTCATTTTCAAAAATTTTCCGCTGCAGGTTCTGGAACCTGTTCACCTGGAAGATATCCGGCAAAATCCGCCGGTTGGACACTGTATCAAATTTAAGTTCTGGGTAATAGTCTAAAGGGGGGAAAAGATTGTTGGATTTTGGGGGGAATGCGCCATCAGCTTTGGGGGGATGGTCACCCCTGATGCTAGTAGTAACTGCAGGATTGAGTACAGACACTTTTGAGACATTATTCTGTCCCAGAGTTGTCTGCACACAATCCTGAGTTTACTGTTAAATATTTTACTAAAACTAATTGTTCTCATTATTGAAGGACAAGACGACCTTTCGTCCGTGAAAATTAATTTCTGTTTTCCAGTACTGAAATCTGAATAATTAACGTAAAACAAAAATGGCGGGAAAACCCACTTGGATTGAACCTTAAGACATTTTTTTAAAGGATCAACATTTGCGAAATAAAGTAAGTACATGAAAAAACACACCAAGGTTTACTGTGGAAGTTATTTCAAAATCTAAAGAAATAGACTACGGGATTAACTCACTAGAGTGCGTCGACTCTGTTTTGTATGAAAAATATGTCAATGATAGTATTTTAAGTCTTTATGTATTTTGACAAGATTGGCCCAGAGTAAGTACTATACGTTGTTAGAAAGCGAATGAGGAAATAGTGCTTTCCCTTAATGCATATCCAGGAATAACAGAAGTGAGAATGGTACTTTCTTTTGTACATAATATTTGTTTCTTTGTTACATACTGTCTTATAGCAGAGCACTATCATCATCATGAATCATTGTTACCAAAATATTATTTATTTAGTTAGTTAGTTTATTTTATGGCCTTTGGGCATTTCAGGCTCAGATCGGTATAGGCTGGGGAAGAGGATTTTGGAATTTAGTTGTCCAGGACCTAGTTAGTAGCTATTATCTTGATATTTACCTGGTGTGATTGAGAAGAAATCATAGAAAAGCTTCAGTCGCGCTAAAGGCGGCTGCTGGGGTCGTTGCATTATAATGGCATAATTCTTTGCGAAGGGTAAATGTGTACAATAACATAATATTTTCTCCATTAAAAATAAAAGATAACAAACAATTGTGATATTCCAAGTTAGATGGCGTATTATAAATACTCAATAAATACATGACGAATATTTACTATATTTTTTCAAGCTTTGAAAATCTTAAACGTTAGCATTTCTCTTTAAAGAGATAAGTGTAATGAATAATGTGGTTATAAATTGTATATATCAACAAAGAAAGCAAAATTAATGAAGACAAACGGACAAACAACAAAATATATATTATTCATGGAATGATAAAGACTTGTGATATTGTATTAAGCCATGAAAAAATAAAACAAACTTGAAGAGTTTGTAGAATTTCAAAGAAATCGTATTCACCAAAATGAAGAAATATTTTCGAAGAATACTAGAAACTCTAGAAGCTATTGTTCCTCTTTAAGCTGTTACAAACATAAATGATTTTTAGAGTGAGATATGTATAATGTCATAACTACAATTTATTTCACTGTGCAAGAAAACAAAATAGAATAACCAACGAAGGATTTCTTTCTTCTGCGGCAATCCGTAAGATTATCATCCAATGTCTACATCTACATCCGGCTTCCTTGGGTATCTGCTGTCTACATCCACTCTTCCTCTGATTTCCTTTCAGATTAATCAGACTGAAATCCTCTTCTTCGTTTGACTTGTCACAATCCTCCATATACATATCTCCACATTCTTTCAGGTTTTGAGAAAGATAGGATGATTAGGATTTACTGTTCCACTTGGTGTTGAATCCTTTTTCAGTTACCTCCCATCCACTACTTTCTGGGATCAATGACTTCTGTGGTTTTGGATCAGTTGCATTGTTTCAAAAAGTACAAATGTAGTTGTATCGCTGTGTTTTATTTATCAGTACTGACTTGCATGGTGGTAAAAGTGCCGAATCAAACTTATCTCTGAAAAGGGCTTAGAAATATTCTTGGACTTACTCCATTTGTGTAACAACTGCAGAAGTCTTGCTATGTTAACATTCTTACACCTTTTTTGGCCATAAATGTCGTATGTAAACTATTCTAGCGTAGATGCTACTTCATCCGATGCCTTAGATGATGATCCAAGAGAAGATAGAACTTCTGGGTATCTGGGGTCTTTGTTAGTATATTCAGAGGCCGATTTTTTCCTTTGTGGGAGAAAGCAGCTGTTTAACGCATCCAGTAAAGGCGTGAAATCCTGGCAAATATATAACGCCTATTGTTTCCAACTCGCAATTCAAGCCAAACATTCTGGTAAGGTCTGATGTGTGAAGATTTTTCAATGTTGCCTAAAACAAAATCAAAATATCTGTATCTCCTGTGCGTACCAATATATCTGTGTGATACGTATCTCCTGCTGCCTTCAGGGATGTATCATTTTTTAACATATTCTCTCAATGGAAAAAATGCTCTTCATGCTCGCAACTCAAGTCTGGAACTTCTTTGCAAAAATACTTTGGTTAATAAAACATTCGTTATCCTGTGTGAAAAACAGTCATGTTTCCTAAAATCTCTTTGTGAGTATCACGCCAATCTCTTGTACGCCAATCTCTTGTAAGGAAGTGCGACAAAGATCTCTTGAAGTTTGCACTATTTAGTGCTTTATGGAAACCTCTAATTCTCTTCTGGTGTGGTCGCTGGATATTAAAATCTTGTGAGTCTAGAACTGTTCCTCTGTGAAATATTTCTACATCCTTGATGGAAGGACCGGTTGAAAATGACATCAATCCGCGTTGCTGTTGTGGAACATATTGTCTGCAGAATATATTAAGTTATAGCTACCATCTAGTTTGGACACAAAACTATACAACAGAAAGAAAGGATAAGAGTGAATGCACAGCTCTTTTTAAATATTCTGATAAGTTATCTTTGTATATTTTATAGTTATTATTATTAGTAGTAGTATCATTATCGATGTATGTCCATATGTATTATCAGCCATAAATTGTAAACAGGCTTATGTTTTCTATTAAATATTAACATGTGTGTGTGTGCGTGTGTGTGTATTGTGTTTGTTTATACGTGTTTCTTCTTCTTTCTGTAGTTATGTGTACTAATTTAGTGTTTATTCTTATTCTTAATTTTATACCAGTATTAATATTGATAGCTTATTTAGATTTTGTATGTACATGGTTGAGTGGAAGAGAAGGCCTTTGTGGCCTTAACTCCGCCATGGAAAATAAGTCAATAAATAAATAAAAACATAAACATAGCATCAACAACCTCGTAAACTACACATTTTGGTGTTTCTTCTGATTGAATAAGTTTCTCAAGGTTTCGGAGTAGTTGGGCCTTATCAGTTTTTATCATAATTCCATCAATATGAACTACAGAAAGTGGAAAGGGTGTCAATTCATACTCCAACACAGTCTCTAGATTTAGTTTCTTTTCAATAGCAAGGCAGAACATTCTGCCAAATAGTCCAGAAGTAAGCCCAAACTCTTTATCGTATTGTCTTTGGTGTTTCTTTTAACTTTTATTCCTTCTACCTTAAAATTGGAAATGACTTGTCTTCTAATTTCCCTACCAAGCCTGTCATTGTCTTCTTTACACTCCTGAATTAAAGTCTGCCTCAGCTGGTTTCCTCGGTCCATGTACAAAGAAGATATTCTTTAGTTTTTTCACTTACAGCTTTACATGTTCCAATATTGTATAGCATATCGTCTTGAACTGAGGGACTTAATGGATTAGCGGGTTCTTCTACAACACGACAAACGGCCCGAAGATCTGAATTGTCTCGAACAATTATAGATCTTTTCAGTTCATTACACACATCATCTTTAGGGTTTAAACCTGCCATTTTCTTAAAACCAGTGACAATTTCTGACCTCATATTTCTCGTTACAGTCCAACGTAAATGTACTGAAGGTTGATTTGTCATTGATGGGAACCCCTTTAGCCTGCTTACTGAGTCTCGGTTGATAGTGTGCTCTAGAGTTTGATCAATTGGAGCACCAACAAAAGCTATTTTTGATCGTTTGACTGACAAGCCACCCTTTTGAAGCTGCTGCTTTAATCCAGGATACGTCACTTCCATGTTCTTCAGCTTTTCTTCATATTTGACCATCCATCAAGCATAATTTGAATGGTTTGTGACGAAGAAAAGATTAGTTATCATTGGAAACAGAAAACAAACAGTTCTACATCATTCATCCTCATAGCTTTTGACATTTTCAGGTACAGATTTACTTCTTCTATATACATAAACCAAAATTGAGCTGTTGATCCATGCTCACCTGTGCG
This sequence comes from Lepisma saccharinum, assembly GCA_022664845.1. Classification (NCBI taxonomy): domain Eukaryota; kingdom Metazoa; phylum Arthropoda; class Insecta; order Zygentoma; family Lepismatidae; genus Lepisma; species Lepisma saccharinum. The sequence continues at coordinate 6,104 of JAGDQP010009274.1, forward strand.
TGTAGAATTGCAGAATATTTCGTAATCGTCCTTAATTTCTTCTGGATATTCCTTTGCAGAAATGTTCATTAAATAGACTTGAAATAGTGTTACCCTTATTAATTTGTTGATGTTGAGTAATCCGAAAAGTGTCAGTTAACATTATACTGCTTAAATTCATAAATGCGACACATTCCAAAAGTATGAAATTAAATTTCGGTTGCTTTCAGTAAAATTTTTCTTCCTGTCTTAGATGTCACATTTTGGTTCAGTAGACGCTCATAGGATATATGGAGACTTTTTATTCATTGTACATTTGTTCCTTTCAATCATCTTTACAATTTAATTGTAATTGTTCCACCAATGACGTTGCTCCGAATGTTGATTTTGACCACCTTTCTCCAGTGAGAGGCCAAGATATGCTTACTTTGACAGCCAAGCTGTTTCTGATCTCATCTAACCCATCTAGATCCTCCTTCCGCTACAGTGGCTAGGTATAAAAGATTCATAACTTTGCTACGATATCGTTCGTATTTTTGCAATATCTAATTCGTGATCGATCTTACCGAGTGTAAATGTAATGGAGTCTACAAAGACGTGGTTTTTAAATAAAGAGAAGATAAAGTTCCTATCGGAGCTACCTTGGAGAATGGATCAAATGTAGTGTTTGTCATAATAATTACTTTTTTCATGCTACTGGGCGCACAAATTCCGCCTTCTTGTACGTACATTTTCATACTTCAAACGAAACATGAGAAAATATCCTTTATTCTTTACAGTTTCAATTGATGGACAACCCTGTAGGTTGATGATAGACAGTGGTGCTCAGTGTTCGCTTCTCCCCCCCCCCCCCACTTTTGTCCCCAAGACAGCAAAAAGGTTACCGTTTAAGACATCACTCAAGGGCATTTCGGAAAATAGAGCTTTTAGTTGTGAAATTGCCATAGGAAAAATAATGATTGGTGGAAAATATTTTCGGCATCCTTTTAGGCTGTTTTCAATGACCAAGGGTTACGGTATTTTGGGAGCTGACTTTTTATACCATCAATATGCATCAATTGAACATGGATCTGATCAATTAAAGCTAAACCGCTTTGGGAAAGCGCCGGATTCGGTATTTTTGGCCCGGCTCGTAATTGCTATGTAATTCCGGAGAATGTTTTTGAAACCTTAGTAATTACGGACGACCCTAAAGTAGTCGCCACACGGAAAATTAAGATCAAGCCTAGATCTACCATTACTGTTCCTATTAAAGTTTTGAACTTTACTGGCAAGGACGAAAACATAATTGTACAACCTGATATAGACCTGTTAAGCTCACTGGGTCTCGCTCAGCACCGTATATTGTTCCGGTTCTGTCTCAAGATTGTTTTTACACAACACGACCCAGAAAGTAGTAACACACCCGCGTTATGCTAACGTAGGCTCCCCCGTTCCCTGTGAAATAATATCGCCAGTAAACATAGACAATCGGGAGGACCCGCTGGCCAACATCCCAACACCATCGTGGATGAAAGTATTCTAGGAACACGAACAAGAAATTCAAAAGAGCAATGAATATCACTCACGGCTAATGAATCCCGACACTGTTCAAATTAATATCAATATATCTCCGACACAACAACAGGTCAAGGACCTTGTTGCCAAATATTGTGATGTTTTATTGGACATCTGACTGTTTTGGGATGACGTCCCTACTTAAACATTCTATACAGCTGTCCGGGTACATGTCAAACAAATTCCTTTGCCTTTACATCTCAGGAAGAAAATAAAAACAGAATTGGACAAACTGTGTCAACAAAATGATAGAGCCGTGTGAGGGATCGCCATGGTCCAACCCAGTGATGCTGGTCAAGAAGAAAGATGGTAAATCAAATAGATTTGACGCGGATTTCCGCTTTCTAAACCTCAAGGTCAAATCGGTAAATACCGCCTTTCCAAGAGTAAAATAAATAATGGTCAACATCTCGGGAAAAAGATATTTGAGTTCGCTTGATTTGTCCCAGTTATTGTTTCAATCCCATTAACGGAGGAGTCTAAACACATGACAGACTTTGCCATAGCATCCTGCGGCAAGTTCCATTACAATGCCTGTCCCATGGGTCTGAACAGTAACCAAAGTCAATTAATTGCCCTGATGCGTATGGTGACAGAAGGAATACTCGCTTCAGTTCTTACTACATACATGGATGATGTGGTCACGCACCTAGAAACATTTGAGCAGACCCTTCAATTATTACAAATTCTTTCTCTCCGCCTTCGATATGCTAACCTGCGACTCAACCCAGCAAATTACAGCATAGCGTATCCCAAACTTGAGATTCTGGGGAATATTGTCTCTGGAGACTCGGTAGAAGTCTGTCCGAAAATCATTACGGCTATTACCAATTTCCTCACCCCAAAACGTAGCGTCAAGTTAAGTCTTCCTGTGGGATAATTAATTTTGTGCGCCAGTTCCTTCCTGACTTTGCAATGCGCTGCTCCCAAAGTTTAACCTTCTAAAGAAAAGTGTTCCCTTCATTTGGTCAAAACAATGTAATGATGCGTTCGAAAGGTTGAAAAATATTATTGTTTAAGCACCGATCCTCATCCCCTTTTCTCCGCAGAAAAGGTCCCATGTTTTTATCGACAGTAACTACGAAGGCCTAGGTGGGTCCCTTTTTCAGTACGGAGATGGCGAGTTGTAGTCGCCGTCTGATTCCAAGAGAAATTAATTATTCTGTGTTGGATCTACAAGCGCATGGCGTTTTTACTGTATTTAAACCGTTCAGATACTTCCATTTCGCAATGTTTTTTGAGATGGTCGACAATAAAGCTCTGTCGATTCTCAGAACCTCACGGAACTTTAATGGTAAATTAGCTCGTTTAACCCTGTTCTACCAGGAATTTGATTTCGAAATCTATCACCTACCAGGGAAATCCAATAACGTCGTCGACGCACTAAGTAGAAACTCCGTGATCTCTCCCTCTCCGAAGGATGAAAAAGACGTATGTGATTCTTCTCTACCCTTGCACTTTTCGATAGAACCTGGCACACTACAAAAGGAGCAAAGGGGAGCATGATTACTTCGGTAGTCTTCCCCATCTTAGAAACCCCCCCAGACAATTTCAGAATATCCTCAAAAGTTTCAAAGGACTCAGAAACAGTTGTCATTAAAAAGCAACGCCCTGTACAGAGTCCACAGGTTTGCTAGCAGAACCAGGTATTTACCTTGCATTCCACAAAAACTGACAAACAAGTCAATACTAGATGTCTACAGTGACGGACCCCTGGTCGCCAACTTATCACCATCAAAGACCTTCTCTCTTATGGTAGACCGTTTTTATTTTCCGTCCATGAAAAGCCAAGTTTTTAACGTGGCCAAGTCCTATCTGTTCTGACAGGTAGCCAGAACTCAATCCGGCAATAAGTCTCACAACTTTCAAACAACAAAATTAGAGCCAATTCCGTTTACTAGATTTTTTTATTTCAAAGGCTCTATAATTTTGAGCAATGGATACAAATTCGTGCTTGGAATTATAGATGCCACCACGAGATTCGCTATCACTGTTCCCCTGAGAACAGTTACCGCAGAAACACTGGCGGACGCGTTAACCAAACATTTCTTTCTAAGATTTGGCATACCCCGTCAAATTTCCCTTGATCAAGCGTCCATGAATAAATCAATCCTGTACAGGGAACTCTGTAGTCGCATAGGTACCCGCCTATCCTTTTGTCCGGTGGATGGTCACTTCCAGATAGACTTTATTAAGCGTTTGTTCTTATTTCTTTTTAATTTAATAAAGCCTTGGACGATCAACAATCAGGCATCGTGGCCAAAATACCTAGCCCACTGGCAACGTATGTGTACAACGTCAGTTTACACGAGGGCATGAGACAGAGTCGTCGTTGGAGATTGAATTCGGTACCATCCCGAAGGTTCTTTCCAACGAGAACCGATTGGCTCAGCCCAAATTTATACGAAAAAATGCGCATCAGAACCTGTTAAAACGCTTCGAGAGACAACAGAGATACGCTGACGCTCACACAAAAAGGGTCAGACTTTCTCCAGGGGACCGGGTCATACATTATTCCACCCCCAAACCCCATACATCAAAGTGCTTAGGAGGCCTCTTTGGTATAAAAGCCTAAATCCTGCGGCAAATCTATCAAAACACCTGCTTGGTCAGATATGGCAATCCACGAAAAAGTCGAGAAATCGATCTGGTGACGATGACACGAATAAAACCATTTATTCAGTTAGAACAGGTTAACACACAACCCGCATCATCGTAAGGCACAACCCAACCAGAAAGCTCCGAATCCGTTCAAGAATCCACACTTGAGTCAACCGTACTTCTGGCCATAAAAGTTACCGAAAGACAACACCCCAGGGGGGCGCCAATAGGTTCACCGGGTCAGTGCGAGTCGCGAGATACCGGTCCCGAACTTTTAACTCAGTCTGGATTGAACATATGCACGCCGAGGGACGTCTTCACTCGAATCAACAGTAACACTTCATCTGGCTACGGTTCGGATGCTGTAGAACAAGAGGAAGCAATCGCTCACAGCATTTGTCTTCTGCAGTGATTTTTTTTTCTTTTCTTTAGGTCCTAAGTTCAGATGATGTTAAGCATCATCACTCATAATAAGTTAAGCAGAAGGAGAGGTATTATTAGGTCCAATGTACGCAAACACTTTTCATCGAAACACCCCCTTGCGTTTCATGCTCACATTTCCTAACGTAGTAATTTCGCTGAGGCTACTCGAAGTCAACCAGAAATGTCGTGGTCAGCATAATGTAGGTATTGATGTTTTCTGCTCTCTTTTCACTGACGTGGTAACTTTCATGCAAGGACGGCAGAGAATTCCACGAAGACTACATTCAGCATTATTACTCTTAGTTACTTTTTTCGTAAATGTCTGCCTCCTGTCTTATTTAAGAGTCATCCAAGTGTTGATAACCACAAGGTTATGCTCATAAGGTGTTTAGCAACGAGAATTATTTGTTTGTTAATTAAAAAGAGCGATTGAGTATACTGTGTTGGCCGAGCTATGTGGAACTAAAAATCCATATAACTCAGCAAAACTGAAATCCGGGTCAGTTTATGTTTTGTTTCCAAGTATGTCACCAGTTTTAAGAAAAATGGCTTTTATATGTATATATATTCATTTCATAGAATATTGAGTGCAGTAAGAGCCGCCTGCGAGAGAGCATATTGAAATCGCATGATGACGAGCAAATACCAACTAATCCAATCAGGACTAGTTGGTAGGTCGGCTCTCTATTTCCCACATTCAGTTTGATTTGAAGTGCTCAGTTTCAAACAAAACTGGCCGCAGAAGAAATGATAAGTTTTGGTATTTTTGTTTTTTGTTTATGTTAATATGGGTGGCCACCCTTTCTCTTTTGTCCATTACTGTGTGTAACCTATGGATCAGCTCCAGCAAATGTAGAACACAATTGCACCACCATTTAAATGGCGTGTGCGGTATGTGACCCATTCCCAAAACATATTTGGTATACCGTCATTGATGAAGCAGGTAGACCAGTAAATATTTTTTCATGTAATTACCGTCTCATTTGAAAATACTGACCCTGAAAAGTACTCAAGGAACGCAGTCTTAGAAGTTTCTTCTCTTTCCAGACAAGGATGACATCCCTCAGTGACTATCACACGAATCTAGGACTACTAGCCATTGTTTTAATTATAGCTGCATGCTTAATGATTGGGGCATTAATTTAGATTCTCAAACGGTATGCCAAAAAGCGAAAAGAGCGAAGGCAAAAAGCATCAATCGAACTCATTACAAACTCCGCCCGGCTCCAACTTCACGGTACAAACACGAACGACACCCATTATAAATCAATTGCAGTCCAAACTGACCATATTTCATCCCCAAATGTTCTTGAAAACCCGACCAATTATCGCGTTACACCCTCTTCCCCTATCTTACCTTGCCCCGCCTGTCCACAAGGACATAATTTGATTTAGGTAGACATAATTTGTCTACCACTCCCAGTACGCCTCGAGAAGTCCCAAAAAGTATTTTGGACGTATTCTTTTTGGGAGATACTGTATATTATAATTAGAAAAAGCAGATTGAATAGACCACTCCAAGCGATGGTGAATTTACCAGAAAAAAAATCAGACCTCCACTTTTACCGACACCTCTGTCGAAATTTGCTTCCTTTCCCTCCTGTCCCCCTGTCCTTCTTCTACACCTTGGAACTTCCAATCATAAGTGAAGTGTAACACAAACATAGTGATTCATTTAAGTTTGTTATGTACAGTAAACTGTGGCATGCATAAAAGAATACAAGCAAACTGCCCCAATACCTAGTGTGAATGTGTACGTGTATGTGTTCAAACAATATTCGTAGTCTGCACCCTCTAACATGCTAACAGAGATAATAGGCAGCGAAAGCCAGCGTGAGACAGAAGACTCAACTGATATTTACCTGAGAAATGCTGACTCAGACATCCGTTCATTTTTCTTATATATATTTTTTTAAATATCTGTTAATTTTTTATTATAATACAATCGAGCACTCACCTGCAGGGCCGTATTAATGCATGGACGCAGTTGACAATCGTCAGGGCCCCCCAAGCCCCAAACAGACACGAGCCTATGGGAGAGCATGCTAATTTATATACTTCTTGCAAACATCTTATTTGCAAATTCTTAATCTGATCATATTTCATTCCATTTGAAAAGTATTTACGTTAGTTCCTTAGAAGCAATGACCATTGTTAAGTGATAACTGTTAAAATATGATTTGGATTTCAGAACCAGCTTCCTTAAAGTAGACAACAGGAAGATCGCGCGACGTTACACGTTGCACTGTTTGCGACGTATTGTTTCGTTCAATTTCCACATATGAGTACCATCTATTGTTAATGACTAGTGCTTAATAAATAACTGGTTGCTAGCGAACTATCTAGGCCGTATTGTTCAGTACATAAAGCTTCTTCATAAACTAAATAGTGTACTTACCTCGATAGGGGTGAAATTTCATTATAAAGACGGTGAAAATATTTCGTATGTGTTTCAAAAAGATTATACTATTAAATTTGTATTTTACAATAAGTGTAATATGTCGATTTATAAAAACGCATATAAAGCGAAATCTATGTCATAGTATAAAATACTTCACATTAACGCTCCATCAACGAAATTTAAATGTTGGTTGAAATATAGTTTCAAATGCAATCTGTTTTCAACATGCAAATGAGAACATGAGAAACGTAATTATGTCATTCTATTCGCTTTTAATTATAACTTTTATTCCATTAAATTAGACAGAATCCCATGGAAAGAAATCTATAGCATAGTTGAAAATAACAGTTGAATCCACGTCGTATTAATATCTTATCAGCAATATCAAGTCCTTGTTGAAATAAGGTTTAAAATTAAACGTACTTTTTCAATCGATAACGCTTAATCAACGAAACAAACAAAAAATCAACGTTCAAGACACATTTGTGTGCTACTGGGGTGACTTCGGTTGTCAATATTGTATGAGGTTGTAATGGGTGAGTTTCGTTAATGTAGGTAAATTCATTTACTTTGCATACCTAGCCTCCATTAATATATATTAGCATATCAATTTATTCTATGATTTGATCAATAATTTAATATTTTTGTGTGATATTTAGACTGTACTTTTGGGGGACATCCGTGGGATTTAATTTTGCTGTATGTTTAGTTAGCTTGCAGCACAGCGGAATATACTTTGTTCCATTGTATGAGAAAGAGTGGGTTTCCTCTGTGTTGAAAGCGAGCTTGGGGCCACGTCGCTGCCGCGGTTTTTAACAAGCCTTGTATTCAGTGTATTCAAAAGGGAGCTGGCTGCCTATATAAAGGAGATGATTGGCGCGAAAGAAGACATCCGATACTCGGTCCTACGTTAGAAGAGAGCTCGGGCGCTCTTCGTCTCTGTTGATGAACAGAGGGAAACATGTAACCGAGAGAGGAGAAGCCAGACCCCACCGGATGGGGACAGATGTCTCGCCGAGAGAGCATGTCTAACGCCAAAGTTATCATCTGAGAAAATTGTGATCTCTTAAATTAATATTATGCGCTGCGTAGGGATTTGTTGGCTTATACAACATTATGTCGTTTTGGAATAGGCTTCTTAATATCCGGCCGTACGGCTAGGATAGGAACCTACTTCCGATTAACCTGAACGGTAGGCGGAAGCCAGGTGCCTCCCGGTTAGCGATTTGAAGAAGTTCGAACTTGGTATGATTTGCACAATGGAAAGAGAATCTACTCGATATTTGGGGAAGAGACGGAGAAGTTCATTTACCAAATGGGCTGAGAAAGTGATGCTAAAGAAATATGCACGCGATTTAGTAGATTTGCCGTTACTTTTAATCGACGAATGCTGTGTAATTTGAGCACTAATGGCATTGGAGAAGCATCTATCAATCGAGAGAAAAGAGACTGGGCCCTGAGTCGAGAGAGTGAGTCGCCTGTGAGTTATCCTGGTTGAACAGAGATTAAATGGCCAGCTAAAAGGTAAATCTGAATGATTTACATAAAAATTTCGGGCTGTTTCTCGCGTCAAAAGTGGTAATTGTTTCGAAATCCTGGTTTGAAAGATTAATACAGATTTCAAATAGTCTGTGATTCCCCTGTCAAATTTGTCTGCCTCCGAGTGGAGAAAGTTGTAGCAGACAGTGGTGGTAGCCCAGCTTGAGAAATCGAGTAAACTCCACGCATGGCAGCACTAAGTAACCACCAAGTTGAGAATAGAACTGAAGTAATAATTCGTTTCGTAATCGTCTGCTCTGTGACTCGTTATAAAATTCCAAGTGATTGCTGGAAACCGCTTTCCTATAAGTATCTGAACCTACGAAGACCGTGACCCGTCGTGCAGCATATTTAGGCGGGTTGCCTATTAACTTTCGTCTCGTAAATACATTCTTTATTTTAATCCGACAAGGTCGCTTAATTCTTGAATAATTACTGCCAAAAATTTGTTAGAAGTATTTACTTACTTTTCCTGAGCATGGATATAAGCTGTTTGCGTAAGATCCTTGGTGGATTTGGATAATATTTTCATGTGCGGCACAAGAGTTACGAAGCAGGGAAGGTCCCTCAACATGTACCGAAGGGCATCTTTATCCTCCACCTCCCACTACACAATATTTTATATATATTCATCTTAAGGTATAATGCTTTTAAAATCCACAAACACTCATATCCTGACCGGGAATCGAACCTGAAATCTCTTCGACGCTAAGCTGACATCTCAGACCTCACGGCAGGCACTACTCAGAATTTAATTTTAGAGGGGTCTACCAGTTTACTTCGGAGGTCCAGGCTTATGTATACGAAATGTATGTATTAATTACGCCTACATTTAAATTAATTGTACATATATGTCGGAATTTCGGAGGGTGTCCGGATTCTCCTGGCCACTCTTCTAGTCACAATCCCTCGAGCCGACACTCGAATTTTAACACCAAAGTAGCTCCACTCGATTTATAGCCGGAGACGGTTGGGAATTCTTCCTTTGCAAAAAATGTCCATGGTTATGTTTGCAAATACATATCCCTAGTTTAGAATATAAAGAGCCTGAAATGCAGTATTCTACGTGTATCAGCTATTGATATCCCTCTCTAGGAATTTCACAAATCTAACACTGTCCTTCCCGTCACTATAGCCTTCACGGAATCCGAATCACAGAATTTTGCCACACATAATTTATTTGCAACTAAGAGCCAGTTAAAGAACGTAACATGAGATCCCCTTACTCATGAGATTAAATAGAGGTTACATTTAAATAAGTTTACAAAGTCTTTTTTCATTAAATGTGCGATAAATAGCCTTCTTCAAACATTAACTAAAACAATATCTTGAAGCCATTCGAAACAACCTTTCTTTATAGACTTTACTAATAATTGGCCCCGGCTCTCAAAATGCTTACCAAACTTAACAGAAATAGTATTGCAATGTGGAAAGGCAACACAATATCATCCGAGATTTGAACCATGATTGTTAAATTCAGGAGCCAAAGCTTTAAACAATTGTTCAAGATTTCCTCAGTAAGTATTGGTCATTACTTGAAGTAGTTGAAGATATGACAGCAAACGCTTTATTCACAACGTGATTTCTTATTTGAATATGAGAGCTCCTGCGTAGCCTAGTTAGTAGCGCGCTCGACTTCAGTTGCGAGCGGTCCCGGGTTCGATTCCCGGTGGGGTCTAAAAAATTTCGGTGTTGACTCAGCATCGTGAGGACAGTTGGGGAGCTGCTGTGAATAAAAGACAGTGACGATCACAGTGAGAGCTTCGGCACTCCTCTCCCAATCCGTCTGGTCAGCGTGGGAGCAGTAGACCAACTCCTCCCTTCGGGGAGAGGCCACATCCACTAGTGGATTCAATATGGCTGTGATTAATTAATAAAAAATAATATATATATAATTTCTTTATCCGGTTGGCGAAACTATGGATATGCCAAATATTTATTCCTAAATAGGCTCATATCACACTTCACATTTCTTTACATTCACGTAATTTTCATATTTGAGTTCATTTAGTCAATAAACTTATATAGTAAGCACATCGAATAATTTATTTACATCTATGACACGTTCTTTAAGTCATATCCAAGTCGTGCCATATTTAACATACAGTGTAAAATTCGTTTCATATTTGATATGCAATGTTACCATCTTTCATAAAATGCATTTCGGTGTTTTCTTCTTCCCGATGACGGATTGGTCTATTTCTCCCACGTTCTTCAGAAATCTGTTCCATGAATATGAGTGGAACTTGTGACCCCAGAAATTCTGAATACACACAGAAGGAAAGCATTTTAGTCTTTCTGTCTTTAAAAATGTATTTAAACTTGAAATCTGTTCACTTATCCACATAATATGTAGTCTACTTAAGTCGCGGATAAGTTATAAACAAAATAAGAAAGTTGAAAAATTCAGTTTTACGTAGCTACCTGAAGTATGCAGACGTCGTAGCGCATCACAGTACTTGCGTACGAGATGTTGACTCAACCACATTAAGCTTTTAAGACTAAAACCATACTAGGATTTTGTGCATATGTTGTGTTAATTTGTCCACACTATCACATATTTTGTGAACGCTAGGTTTAGCAAAGAAATCGAAAACAATGTGGTTGGGCCAACTTCACACTGGCAAAGCCACAGGGAACAATCGGAATAACGACCACTCGAAGATTTAGATCATATTTTGTGCTAATGTATTCACACTCTCCCATATTTTGTAGACACTGGATTTAACCCAGTAATCGAACCAGTGTTGCTGGAACAGCTTCACGCTAGTCCAACCACAACAAACTATCGAAGTAAATACTGTTGCAACCCTTTTTGTTCATATTTTGTGCTAATTTTTGTGTATCTTCGTAAATTCTATGCACGATGGATGTAGGGTAGAAATCGAAAACTAAGAGACTGAAATAAGAAAAAGAAAACATTTTGCTGTAGTATTATAGTAAACTTTACTTTAAAGTACAACTCTCTAGTTAAGCAAATTTTCTAACCTTTGATCGGAGATGCTCTGATAGAATATTCTGGAATACCTTCCTTAAGCCCTAAATTAATAAATGTTCATTAAAATGTTGTTCCCTTTTTCAATTTATTCTAGTAGGCACGTCATCCGATTTTATGCAAATCAATGTAGGAGGAACTTCAATTGCTTGATCTCAAGTATATGTTTAATATAATAATCAAAATACACCAAAGGTATTGTTCCTTTTTATCTAATATGAGAAATCATTTAACTTCTATAAAATAGTAAATGAGGAACTAGGATTGTTTTATCTTTTCGAATATATGAAAAATATAAGGTTCTTCATCACATCATTTCACAGCTTCAAATAGAGCAATTCATATGTAGTCCAGAGGATATGTCTAAAATTGTGAATTTTTTATGATACTCAGCAGACTTTTATTTTAAGCTTTAAGCCATCATCGAAATAATTTCCAACCTCCATGTTGGTAAAAAATGGTTTTACCAACCAATCATAATAAGTTTCTTGCCTGTAATTTGAGAACTAATCAGTTGATTTCTTTTATTCCTTTGCCAAATTATTTGGTTTCAAAGCATAATCTCAGTTAGTTTGTTGTTTTTGATCAAATCTTTATTTTAAGCGTTATAGGCATGGGCTGAATGGTTTCCCGCCCGCGTATTAGAAAATAAGGGCCGAAACCAATTTTTTGCTTATAACTTGAGAACTAATCAACTAATTTCAATTATTATTGCTTCCAAATTATTTAGTTTAAAAGCGCAAAACTTGGTAGTAGGGTGAATGACTACACAGCTATTCTAAGTGTTATAGGCAAGTCCGACTGCCATGTTGGAAAATGGTGGCCAAAACCAGTTTTCTATGTATAATCTGAGAACTAATCAAGAGATTTCAATGATTATTTTTTCCAACTTATTTAGTTCAAAAGGTACAAATACAGAAGACTTTTTGTAGTTATTTTAAGCCTTTTATGATCATGGGCACAATGGTTTTCCGATCGTCATATTGAAAATGAGTAATTGAATCGGTGAGTGCAGAAAGGCCTATGTCCATTTTACATAATTTTGAAAAATAATTATAAAAACTTTATACACTATTGCATCAGTCATATATTGTTGGCCGACTACTGCCATTCGAAAGATTACACTAGTAGCTAATAGGAAGTACAGAATTAATAATGTAAGGTTATTAACAACTTATATCTAGTCATCACCGCAGTAAGAATCCCTTGCGCCCGCCATCTCGTAGCGTTGTAACGAAACATGTGTAGATGTTCGAAATCGCTGCTTGCAAGATCGCCCTGGTGCCCTAGTGGTTAGAGCATCAGCTTGATAAGTGAAAGAACTCAGGTTCGAATCCCGACGGAAGCAAGACTCTCTTTTTTTGGTTTTTCTTTCAAAATACATTTATATCTGTTAATATTTATTATTAAAAATTGTTTTATTGCATTTTTCGTAGATTATCTTAAATCAGTGACCATGGGTTAGCGGAGGTTAGATAAAGTTAAGTGCGATTATGTATCTTTACACTTTCGTTTCTTTGTTTCAAAATACATTTTTATCCGCTCATATTTATTATTAATAATTGCTTTCTTGCATCTTTATGACCATGGGTTAGCGAAGGTTAGGTAAGGTCAGGTTCGGTTATGTAACTTTACATTTTCCGTTTCGAAATTCCGGGATCTTACTGCGGCGATTGCCATGTCAAAAGATGCACTAAATCTTGGAGTAGATTTTATTCTGATAGCTTGTTGCAGTTGGGCAAACCTGAAGTTGGCCCAACCTCATTGCTTTTGATTTCTGAGTTAAACCCAGCGTGCACAAAATATGGGATAGTTTTCACAAATCAGTATAAAATATGTACTACATCTTGGACTAGTTCGTATTACTATTGCTTATTGTGGTTGGGCAAGCGTGAATTTGGCCAACCAAATGGTTTCGATTTTTGGCCTAATCCCAGCGTGCACAAAGTATGGAATAGTGTGCACAAATTAGCACAAAATATGATCTAAATCTTAACGTGCTTTTTATTCTGACTGGTTGTTTGGGTTTGGCCAGCGTGGAGTTGCCCCAGCTACATTGTTTCGATTTCTGGGATGAGATCAACGTCCATAAAATATGGGATAGTATGCAAAAACTAGCACAAAATATGTACTAAATCTTGGAATAGTTATTATTCCAATAACTTGTTGTGGTTGGGCCAGCGTGAAGTTGGCTCAACCTTATTGTTCTCTTTTTCTGGACTAAACCCAGCGTGCACAAAATATGGAATAGTGTGCACAAATTAGCATAAAATATGCACTAAAACTTCGAGTGGTCTTTATTATTGTAGCTTGTTGCGGTTAAGCCAGAGTGAAGTTGGCACAACCACATTGTTTTCGATTTCTGGGCTAAACCCAGCGTGCACAAAATATGGTATAGTGTGCACAAATTAGCACAAAATCCTAGTACGGCTTTGGTCTTCAAAGCTTTATGTGGTTGGGCCAACATCACGTACCTATTTTCGTCGAGGTTGACTTCTTATCCTATCATTATTAGTCTTAGCGATCTCTCTGAAAAAAAGGAGAAAAAAGTTTATGTCATTTCCAAATACCCGTGTACCATTAAATGAGCCTTATTAGCAGGGGCGGACTGGGTATATTAGGGCCTAGGCCGCGGTTACCAAAGAAGGCCCTGAGACTATTACGTCAATTTCTAAAATAGCGTACAATGAACATCTGTGACGAGCCATCGCGTTATGCAGTTGTAAATTCGTTGTTACCTGGTAGTTTTTGCAAGCTATGATTTTTCATTGGTCATTGGAAATTTGACGTCACAGCAAGTTTTAATCAAACAGCAACGCACAGGATTTCCAGAAACATAAACTATCGAGATAATATTTTATAATTATTATTGTATTGCCATATAGTAACTGAAACACTAAACAAATAATAGCCAATAACTTTTTACTGTGGAATGAACAGAACAGCTTACTGAAAATTGAAACACTAAACAAATAATAATAACTTTTGATTGTGGAATGAACGACAGTTTTACTGAAAATGGAAAATACAGCTGAAACACTAAATAACTAATAATTTTAAAAAGCTGAAATTCTTTTCAGTTCAGATGATGAATTGCAGATTTCCTGAATAACTTCGTCCACGGACACTAAATTTAACATGTCTCTTTTCATACTCATTAGTAAAAATGTGTCCAAAATGTCTTCAGACAAACTGACTCTGAGATTTGTTTTCACCAACTTTAACTTTGAGAAGCACCTTTCACATGTCACTTGTGCGCATGCATTGTAAAGACAACGCATATTTATATACAATGTATAAATTATTAAAACAACCAGACTCACATAGAAATTGGTAGAAAATTTTCCCTGCACATGATAAACAATATTTACACAAGCTGTTTGCAGCATCATTATCACTCTTACCGTGAATCCCGTCCAAAGATGTTCCATCTCGCATAGCAGGCTCAGATGCATAATCATCATCTTCTTCTTCTTCTTGATGCACTGCATCACGTGACACCGGAAAATATTCAAGCTCCGTTAGCAACTTTGTAGAACTTTATATAGGTTACCTCTACCCACACAATGTAAACAAATGACGTCATTGTAGTCTCGGTGAAATTTTTCCATCAATCTTGGAGTGTTCGATCAAAGTACGACCTTTGCTTGCCTAAACGTTGAAATATTCCCTCTTCTGTCAGCCTTCAAACGTTGATCGAACACTCCAAGATCGACAGAAAAATTTCACTGAGACTACAATGACGTCATTTGTTTACATTGTTTGAGGTAACCTGTATAAAGTTCTACAAATGCTGCTGATGTACCTTGGATGTTTTTACCGGCACCACGTGACCAAAACACCTCTGTGACGTAACGTGAATCAACCTCATACAGTAGACGCAAAAATAATAACTTGGCCGCTAAGGAAGAGGCATTACTCACTGCAGGGCTACGTCTATTCTGACCAGGCCCTACTCTAAAACGTCGTGCATTGTCTTCTGATTAGCAATCACGTTATTTTGCGTCTACTGTAATAATTACCTACACCATTATTTTCAATCTCGTACTTTATTGCCATTATCGCCTACTGGACATGATTGTGATAGAACACTTTTATTCCAGAGCTGGATAGAATTATGACATTTATGCTGGCGAAAAATATTCCATGTCAACACTGTAGCCTAAGCTCTAGTGGATAATTCCAAAAACGGATAATTTTATGTTCTAAATGAACTTGATATTTAGACTAGGCAAAAGTAAATAAGCGCTGTTTTTCCATTTTTGAGTTATCAAATATAGACCTACAAGATGTGTTAACATCCATAAAGGACCCATCAGCAGTGCCGGATTTAGGTTTGATGGAGCCCTAATCTATTGAAGATAATGGGGCCCTTTATGTGTCTAGCTTTCTTTTTCATCAACAGTATCGCCGTCTTTTGCGTTTGAATATATGTTATATGGCAATTTGTATACCTAATAGATATCTAAATACCTTTACACATAAAATGTGTATTTTATTAACTTACATCTTGATCAACTTATAACATTTTATAATCTTAAAACTTTTACAAAACATTGCACAGTTCTTTAGAAACACAGCATACAGACTCATAATCTAGGTTCTAGAAGCTTGATATAACATGAAATAATATCATATATTACTATTTCCCAAACGGGGCTGGGAAACGGCTCGATTACATGCGAGGCTGCGTTACCGGGGCCCCATCGCATAACAAGTGGGGCTGAGAAACACGCTCCAATTACAAGCCAAGCTGGAAAACAGGGGCCCCCATTCATAACAAACTAGTGCATAATACAAAACACCGTTGTTGTATGTGCGTTTTATCCTATTTGCTTTTTTTATTATTTGGAAATTACATTACCGCCAGTTTTTTTCTTTATTTTTTTTGCCCCCCCCCCCCCAGGGAGTGAGGTCCTAAGCTATAGCTTGTTTAGCTTATACGTAAATCCGGCACTGCCCATCAGCCTGTGGTTAAATATGGGCCCAGCTACAAACGAGACCCCAGTCTTCAACGATGAAAGGGCCCCAACTGACCAACATAATGAAAAGAGGCCCAGGGTCCCAACTGCTCAATGTAATGAAAAAAGGGCCCAACTGCACAATATAATGAAAGAAGGGCCCAAGGCCCCAGGCACAAACTAAATCACAGTTTCCAATAATAAAAGATCATAGTGAAAGATGGACCTAGCCACAAATCCAGTAACAAAAGGGCCCTATTGAAAAAGTTAACTTATTGATGGAAGAGGTTTGTGTGTTGGCATCATAATAACCAGTGATCTACCGAATTATTTAGCTTTCTTCTGTTTTAGCTTTTCTCACTTTCTTTCTTTATTGTTTTCATTATTTTCTTCAGAGAGGGCCTAGGCCGCGATTGCGGCCTAGCGGCCCTGGCCAGTCCGCCCCTGCTTATTAGTATAACATGAACAGAGGTCTACTTTGAGGCCATTTTAATAATCTGTTGTCTCAATTTTCGCTTTATGAAAATAAATTTTTCGCTTCATTTGCCTGCTGCATGTTTAGCTCAAAATAACTAAAAAAAATAGTAACGTCGCGCAAGATACGAGAGGCAGGATACGATATATATATATATATAAACAAAAACAAAGATAAGGTGAAATATACAAAAGTTATGTTCATTCACGCACTAATCTTTAACAGGTCACGGGTTTTTATAAAATCTTTTAAAACAAATTTGCCGTAAGACGTTAGATCTCGTGAATGTCGTTAGATCTCGTGAATGTCGTTAGATCTCGTGAATGTCGAAAGAAAATAATTCGAATTATCCACACACTCGGCGACGAAGTGATTGTCATTTCAAGCACCATGAATTCTATCGACAATACTTCGTGACGGTAAAATTCTTTTTTATATGTTGTTGCCTGATTTTTTTAGACTTCAGCGAGTCTAAATACGCATGCTCTTTTCTTTTGACACGCACAATATGATTTGAATCCACATTTAGAAATTTCATCCAAAGTCTACGGAGGCTGTTTTACAACTCAGGCGGCAACTTTGTTGGAATAGTTCGTTAAGACTACTGCGTAAATGCGGGTGCAATTAAATGGGGAAATAAGCACAGGTATGTACGTAACTTTTGTATACAGGGTGTTTTAAAAGTATGGTCATTGAAGAGAGAATTCCATAGACCGAAACAAGAAAGGAAAATAGAAACAACCGTAATTTTGGAGCTAGATGTACCAAAGTGTAGTGAGCCATCGTTACAAATGGCATAATATCTCGACTAATAAGATGTGTCGGCTATGCAGATTCCAATCAAAGCTGCACCTACACACACACACAAAAAAAAACTTTGTGGCTGCCAAAAAACAATGTTAGAATAGGCCCAAACAAAACTTTGTTTTCTGTAAACAGAAGTTTGTTTAAACAAAATTAACTTGTAAGCACTTACAAAAACAACGCCGAGCAGGAATAGAACTGAGGTCCCAGTGCCTTGAAGAGACCGTAGCTACAGTAATAAATCCTGTGTGTGGCCCACTCTCTCGCAGGCGCAGTACTGCTTGAACCAACAACAACAGTGGGTCCAATAACTTGAACCCCTCCCTCATCACAACAAATTCTAGAAATAAATAGACTATCATTTTGCACCAAGTTTCGCGTTTTGCACCGCAATGTTTCAAAAGTTATAAGTTCTTATATTTTAGGGGGTCAAGTTAATGGTAGCCCCCTACAGCAAACTTTCAAAACTCAGATAGTGATTACTGATTAGTGCCACACAGTGCAACAGATTGCACTCGTTTTGCACCCAAGTTTCACGTTTTGCACCGCAACGGTTAAAAAAGTTATAAGCACATATATATTTGTAGACAAGTTAATGGTAGACGCTCAGTCATTTTTTTTAAACGGATAGTGTAACGGACTTCACTCGTTTTGCACCCAAATTTCGCGTTTTGCACCGCAATTTTTTAAGCACATATATTTTGATGGGGCCAAAAGTACAGGTATATATACAGCAAAATTGGTCATACCATAACGCTCCAAACTACTATATTTTTCGACTGTCTGTCGAAAGTCGAAAGAGAGATTGACTGTCCCTAGAACAGAGAGGCCCAACCTACGGTCCGCGGGCCAGATCAGGCCCGCTGATTTTGCCTTTCCGTCCCGCCACACATGTTGCATTTGTTTACTATAAACATGTCGACAGAGGGTTTTATTTTATGTCTCCTTCTTAATCTCTACATGAAATTAGCATTTGTCAACTGAGAAAAGACAGAATGCAACTCATAATAATTATGTTAAAAATAGTAGTAGCAAAAAACAATTTTAATTTTTTCATTTAGGCTTCTTGCTATTTTTACGAACATTAATTGTCTGTGATATCAGCGTTATCAAGTTGCAAGTTCAAGTTGCAATTAAACGACGCATGCGATTTGAATGGTATTTATGTCACGAGGATGATCTGGCCTGCGAAGATCGTGCTAAATTTTAATCTGGCCTATGGGTAAAACAAGGTTGAGTATCACTGCACTAGGATATTGCTGGCTTACGATAAATATTTACTTCACCAAATAACTTGAGAGAATGTTACAGTGATAAAACATAATGACAATTCTTGACCTTAATAAACCGCTTCCATAATTATATGTTGGAACACAAAATATAAATTTCTTGTTATTTCAAAATATCACTCCCACGTTTCTGCATTTTGTCTATTTACTCTCTGCACTTATTTACTTCCAATATAAACAATTCAACATTGAACGATCGTACATACCTTTGTTGCACGACACACTACTTAATGAATAAATTACTTCTTAATGTGTAATTATTTGTAACTATTTCTTTCTGAGGGTACAAGCCGCAGCCACCGAATTTAGGAATTCAATTGCTAGTGTGCACAGACAGGTTTAAACACGCGTTATATTTCTGTAAACGAAAGTTTCATCGCCTCCGAAATAGAGCTAGTTTCAATTATTTTATCTTAGTTGTTTGAAAATTGACAGTGCGCGAGCATATATATTTTTTCTCCCAATTAAAATGACAAAAGAAAAAGTCTCAGTGCACGGTAGGTCTAAGCTACGTCACAAATTATTTACTTGGATGTCTTCAACAGTAACCTCTTCAATCAATCACATTCTTCTGACTGTCTTTGGTTATGTTAATTTTATTAACTTAGAAATTACTTTGCTCTTAACGCGCTAAACTGAAAATTCAAGATTTATCAAAATATCATACAATCAATGCGCAAGATAAAACGAGTGTAATAAAAAAAAATGTTTTCTTTGAAAAATAAAATGAGGCGTATCACCAATTAACTTGTCCCAAAAAGACAAACAGCTTCTAACAACTTACGTTTTGTTGTGCAAAATGACTGCACTCCAGTTCCAGCACACTCTCTCTTTCTCCCTTTTTAAAAATTTGACTAAGCGGCTGTTATTTTTTGCCCACCCCAAATACATGTGCTTATAACTTTTTAGCCCTTGCGGTGCAAATGCAAAACTTGGGTTCAAAACTGTGCAAAACGAGTGCAGACCGGTGCACTATCTGTTTTCGAAAAAAATGACTGAGAGTCTACCATTAAATTGGCCTCTCAAAATATATGTGCTTATAACTTTTTAACACTTGCGGTGTAAACCGCGAAATTTGGGTTCAAAACGGTGAAAAACTAGTGAAAAACGATAGGCTATTTATTTCTAAAATTTGGTGTGGTGGTGGTGGGGCAAGTCAATGAACCCAACAATATTGACAAGCTCCTGTTTTGGAGTTGCTGGCTTAGTGCAATGGTTTACATATCGGAAAGCTGATCCGGAGACCCAGGTTCAAATCCTGACGTGGTTATGTTTATATATATATTTGCAAACGAAAAATAACTTTTTTAATGCATATACACAGTAGGAAATTTAATAAAATTAGTGACTATTGGTTAGGTTAGGTTAGAGTCAGGTTCGGTGTTTTTTTTTATTGCAGACGCAATGAAACTCCTGACTTAACGGAATTATTGCAGCTGCTAACAGATGGTAGCACCTACTTCCGAGGATTCTTTACGACTTGTAAGTCGTCGTGTGTTTTGTAGTCTGACACGCTACCTATATCGCCACGACGCCACACGCTTCCTGATTGACCTGTTTCGTTGTAATTATGTAAAATCCAAGCTTGAAACTTTGCATTACAAAATGGAATATTATTGCTTGTCAGTTACAGAATTTATAACATCAGTTAACAATTCTCGAGTATTTTGTTGTGGTTAAATCTTGATTGTTTCTGTATATTAGATGTGCTTGGCACAATGAATGAGTACTGAATGAGTAACGTAGAAATAAATGAATTTGAAATAAATTTAGTTTGTTTAATGGAACAAACAAGAATCTTAGTAAACGAAAGCAATTCTGAGTTTTAAAACGTATTTTTTACCCTGGCAATTGACATAGCATACGAAGAAGCCCTTTAATGCGATATTGATTGTTGTTCATATATATATAAGTACAGTACAGTAATAGTGTACTTCTTTGCAATTATGATGTTGAAATGTTTAACTACTCACGGTTTTCCTATATGAACAGAAGTCCAATTAATAAGCGTCGTGGGCTGGTAGGTAAGCCATAGAACTGCCAACTAGCAGACCCACATTCAAGTCTCCCTCCCTACTATCGTACTTTTTTATTAGTGCCAATCAAATTAAATTAAATAAACTTTTGTATAGAAGAAATAAAACTTTGAACCTTTTTTTTTGTTAACGACAAAAAAGGATTTTTTTCTGTGTGTAAGCGGTCGTTTAAGTACTACGTAAGTATTCCAGGGGGCGGAGGGGGAGCTTTCCTTGTCTTGTCTGTCAGTGGGAGGGGGAGCATTAGAGCAATGCTTAAAATATAGTGTAGATTTAAACATGTTTGGACTCAGAAATAACGATAAGATAGTTGACAACTCTTACGTAAGCAGAAGGTTACTGCTTACTTTCTCTGGCAGAGGGAGCAGGAGTCTAAACTGACTAAAATGTGCTTACGTATAGGCTACTTGAACGTCCCCTGATAGTATGTGTGCAAAATTACAGAGTGAAGCTCAGCTTGTCCTGTCAAGGCTATTTCAACCCTAATTCTTGTAAACTAGACTGCTTTATTCAGCCTTGTTTGGTTGATTTGCTAAGATTGAATCAAGTTGTCCCACTTGTCAAAGTCAGCTTGATTCACTTTTGAGTCAGGTCAAAATTGGTACCCCCCTCTATGTAGGCAATTACTTGACAATGAACTTTTTTTACGAGGGAAATTCCCTTTATGGTGGTCCCTCAATCATAAAATCTGCTCAAATAATTCCTTCAGTACAACTTCGATTGTGATTTGCTCAGCCGACATGTCTTGCATCATCTGACAATCAGTTTTAAAAAATCTGTATACTAATATTTTTATGTCATCGTTATTTTATTTTCTTCAGCTCACCGAAGTTTGAATAAAATAAGCAATTTCTAAATACCAACCATTTCATTCTTTGTGAATTCAGTGGCAATAAATTCTTAGGAAATTATATTGCCTGTCGCCTCAGAAATTGCTATTAAATTCCTGAGCTTTTATCATCACGTGTACCACTTTGTTTCCATTTTCTTCTTTCATGTTTTTCTTTTGCATCAGTGATAACTTGTATATCCAGTTATTATTATTATTACTGTATTATTCTGCCCGGAGACAGGTTTGTGATCCGAAGGTACCTGGGCAAGGTGAATCGATAGTGTTTGCCATTTTTAGTTTCTTCCCAATTGTAGAAATAACGTTGTCCTAATGGTCTTATAGTTTACACTGAATTCCGAGTTACTTGTGTCCCCCACCGGGAATCGAACCCGGGATAATTACCCTCCACTATACAGATATTTATCATTAAAAAACGACAAATCTTTCTGGAAAAAATTCTTAAAAGTGTATACAATCTGACAAATGAAGTTGAACGATAAATAAGAATGTCAGTGCTTTTTATATTTATATTTAGGAACTCAGACTAAATATACATGAAATTTTCAACAATTAACGTATAATATTGACAACAACTACATTTTATACATTAGTATACAGATAATTCTCTAATGTACATATGGTCAACAGTCACTATTATTATTATTATTATTGTTATTATTGAAGGGCCTTGTATTGACCTACTGGATCTTTCTCTGGATCACTGTGAATGTGATGGTGGCTCTTTCAATTTCACACACTCAACAATCTTGCTCGTTCTCTGACAGCCTGCCTTCAACCACTTTCGAAAAAAATATATATCTTTGGCTTGGACTAAAGTTATTGTATTGTTTACGAACCGAAAAAATTGACTTATGATCAAAAACTTTATTAGAGTTGACCCGTGATATTATATCTATATGTATATATAATTACTTCAAAAATTCAAACAACAAGAGATAAATTGAGGGCAGCAAGTTTGGAATCGAATGGAAGAACTTTTCACGTATACCCTGACGACAGGAATGGAATTGAGTTCAGTTGAATTAAAATATCAATAAGAAAATACCACAGAATATATGTGAAACAAATATTACTGAACAACAATAACTTTAAAACCTGAAATTTCATTACGTACACCGTGTTTAGTTTTATTATCTTTAACAATCATGGCAACACAATATAAATTGCATAACTCATTTAGAACAACTGTCATGCTTTGTTTCTC
Organism: Lepisma saccharinum; assembly: GCA_022664845.1. NCBI lineage: Eukaryota > Metazoa > Arthropoda > Insecta > Zygentoma > Lepismatidae > Lepisma > Lepisma saccharinum. The sequence goes on from JAGDQP010009274.1 coordinate 29,221, forward strand.
AACTCTGTGAAAATGTTGATAAAACTTGTGAAATAAGATCTGGAATTGAAATATTTCAAAATCTTACAAATATAAGACACTTTTAACCAACCACATGCAATGCTTAGGAACAGAGACACACCCGCCACACTGTTGTTTCATTGGTTAAACGGTACTTTAGTGAAATTCTACACACCTACTATAAAACATATGCATCTTGTACTTCCTAAATTCACTTTAACCATCGTAAATATTTCCAAACTATACAGCTATTCCTACTATGGAATGCAGAAATAAATGACTCGAATTGAAACAAATAGGGATTCTATCTACTACTTAAATCCAAGTAACAAATAAAATGTTTACAATGGGTAAGGTGAGTTTCGGACCTACATGATTATTTCCTGAAAAACGTAGTGGAACATGTATAGTAAATGGCTCCACTTGAAACTTTAGATGTTTACATTGGTGGCCCGCTAGGTGTCTCTACGAGCGGCTGCTTCTGCTCCCAGCTGTGGTGATTATTGCTGCTGTCGCTGGGTGGCTACGCAGAATGCGCTCAGCACTGTGTATGTAAAAGTAGACCCGACAAACGGAACACTCTCAGCCAACCGGGCCCTCCTCGTGACGTACGGGGTGTGGGAAGTCGAGGACCCCTTGCTCCAGGACTTCTGGCCAAATCAGATGATTCAGAGGCCCGTCCAGGCGAATCCTGTCCAGGCTTCTGCTTCTTCAACTCCAACCTCGACATCGCTCTCGATGCAACCTGCATGAAACAACCAAATCACAAGTCTCCACAACACACTTTACCTTCCACGTGTTTTCATGCAACATAAATTAATCTACTTAAAATATTTACTCATATGCAAACACAACAATTAAATGTGATATTTAAATCAGCATACTCTGTGGACTTCGGATATCACAGTAGCTTCTGCAGCTGTTTCTTGTCACTGATAAAAGTAAACAGGAAATTAATAATGTATTGACAGAGATAGACAGCGATTAAATGTTACAGTGACCAATGGGATTTCCCATAAGTTTGTGACGGAATGGCATAACTAACGGGATATTTTTCTTACACGCCTACAAAACATAATTTGTTATTTTACTTCAAATTGACAACCGACAACCCATTGACTAAATAGAAGAGAATTGAGGCGGACCTCAGCTACCCTATCATAGCCGCAAAGTTCAACAACCGATATCCAGAAAGATCGGCAATTTCACACAGTGCTGTCACATACCTACTGTAAAAAAAAGGTATCCCCACGCAATGAACGACGCGTGGGGAATCTGAAGGTAACGTTCAACATATACTCGACCTGCGGTTCGAATTAAAGTGTGATTGTCAGGCCGACGCTCGACCGCTTTACCTCCCAAGGTGTCCGAGTCAAACAGGTATTCAATTTGATATGAGGTTGACAAGAAGAAGTATCACCACACAACCTCCTACATTTTGCACATCAATTAAAAGGTCTTATTCAGTATAGTTTAATGCCAAAATATTAGATTGTACAGATTCTAGTACGAGTTATGGCCGCTAGAGGGACAGGGGCTTTTTAGGCTCTACGTACGTATTCGAAACGAAATCTCTCTTTGAGAAATTATAACAGTACGCGGTAACATATTAAACTCGAAAGTTTAGCAAGGTCAAAGTTATTTTAAAGGTTGGAAAACTATTAGCTAATTATAATAATCACATAAGAGTTTAAGTAAAATTACAGTATCCAACTGTTTATCTAATAAGTTTATTATGGAACATAATTCCCCAAGAAAAGTTTACAATAGCAATAATTTAGCTGCTTACAAATCTTTTTTAGAAAAAAATACCGACATTTTTTATTAAAAGATCTTGTTTGGAACATAAATCATAATAATCGAACCTAACCGACTTCAATGAAACTAATTTAACCATTATAAAATTTAGATTATTATACATGCAAATTCGGTTTAGTTGTTTACTTAAGAACATTTTAGGTGAAATAATAATATTTTCTGTAGTCAAATTTAATTAAAATGTAAACGGTGATGAGAAAGTTTATGCACACTCTACACTGAGGTTCAGGCATGGTAACCTAATAAACTGGCTTAGAGTAGATTTTACAAATTTATAGAAGTGAAGAATATGAGCCAGACATTCTAAGCTAAAGCAGTGAAGGAAGAAGGTTTTGTCATTTAGCAATTCATTTCTAAATTATAATTGAAGCACACTGAAAACACCATCTTCAATCGATAAGAGACAGTTTGAATTACTTTAGCCTACGAACCTTCATTCCATAATTAACAAAATAAGCCTAAACCAAAATTTTCAATTTTCGCTTCTTTAAACATGCTTTAGGCTTCAGTTATGGTGTTCACAATCACAAAAAGTCGATTGCAATGGCTCATTAAAAATACAATTTCAAATTTTACCTTTTAATATTAGAAATAAATCACAAAAGCTCTTAGATGCTGAAAGAGGAAAAACTGTTCGTTTGTTTTTTATCTTATTATTTTCTTTCCTTTTTCTATGAAACATTTAGCGAACAAAAGGAAACGTTTTAGTTTATGAGTAAATAGTCTCATTTCAAATCAAAAAAAAATACAAAAATATTGTAATGGTTCTTGTGGATAAATATTTTCTTAATAATTAACAAGAAACTATATTTAGCATTAAAAATAAATATTAATATTAAAACAAGAACCAACAAATTAACCAGGCACTTATTCTACTTTGTAGCAAATTACTACAAACAGAGTTGAAGTAATGAGGTTGCTACACGCTTCCTTACCAAACGTCAAAATAGCATGAAGTGCTATTATATATGTAATTCAGTATATGAGTAATACAAGTGTTGAGTCTAGTTCTTTCTGAACGGTCATTGAAAACCCGGGGGGGAGGGTTTCGCCCTTCCCCGAAAATATGCCTGAAAGAAACACTGGGGGTCACCTATAAAGAGAGCTCCGGGTACGAAATGTCACACTAAAAGCCCATCAACTGCCTTTATTACTACTAGTGTTCATTGTGTATAAACTCTATGTTGCAGGATGGTTGTATAATGTGACAAGTTCTGAGAGGAAGGCAAAGTTTAGTTAGAGAATGTTATAACAAAGAAAAAAATGAATAAAACAAAGAGATTGAGAACAATATTAACATATTAGAAATGAAATGTAATACGGGAGCATCTCTCTTCCTCTAATTTCGAGCAATGAGAATTGCGTGATGCATAGAAATCAAATATCTTTTACAGATTGCAAATAAGGTTTAGCTACAGTTTGGTCAAAACGTCCTGGCTTTTCTGATCTGTATGAAAACACACCTGCTTTTGAAGAGCACTCAAAATTTACTTGCCTTGTAAGGGTTAAATAGCGAAAATACCAGACATTTCTAATATACTGAGGGCAGTTAATGTGCTTTTCTAGTGGCTTTTGGTACCCGGAGTTCTTTTATAGATGACGCCACTTGCGCTTTTGATACATATGGTGCACTGGACTACAAAAAATACATAGCATCAAGGACGGTGATCGTAAGTAGAGCAGGAGACGAGATAGAGCCTAAAAACCTCTTGGCCCTCTAGTGGCCATAACTTGTACTAGAAATATTTGGGCAATCTAATATTTTAGCATTATACTATACTCAAGGAGACCATTGAATTAATGCACAATATGTAGGGGGTTAGGTGGTGTCACTTCCCTACTTTAATTGTGAGTGTACCTGAGAGCGCCAGGCACGGAAGCACCGAAGAAAAGTCTCCAGCGTCTGCGTCCTGGCCGAGATTTGACGGGCCTTCCGATTCGTAGTCAGATGCATTATTACCTGAGCTGGAGCAATTACACTACTGCGTATTTGATATTTAAATTTCGAGAAACCGAAACCCTTGAAGACAAACAATATAGCTGTCGCCTGAAAACTTAGCTGACGAGGGAACCTCAACAAGGAAGATGGTGTCGTTTTCTAGGAGTTCACAACACAGCAAACGACATCTTGCAGCAGAATATGGTATCACCCAAGCGCGGATTCTTCAAACCAATTAATGACATGCGTTCAAGAAACAGATGCAACAGAAACTATCAGAGAATGACCCTGATAGACGTGTCGAGTTCTACACTTGGGCTTTAGACTTTAATATCAAATAGATCCTTCATTTGCACAGGGTATTTCGTTCGGACGAGGCCAGTCTCTACGTCAGTGGTGAGGTTAATCATCATAATCAGAAGCGACAGCAATCCTCTCTAGACAGAACCACCCACAGTTGTTTCTCATATAAAAGTGATGATGTGGTCACCGTATTATCGAATGTATATTTATTAACAATATCCTCGATACAGCAGTTCCTTTTCATTCTGACTGCATATTCCAGTTCTCCTTGTTATTTACAACAAGATGTTTGGAGCAAATATTCGCCAATGAGTATGTTTAACTTCCTGATCAGTGAATGGGGCGAAGTGGTCCTGTGAAATGGCCAACCAGATCACCCGACATCACACCACTATTTGTGGGAAATATTAAATAACGGTGTATACTGCGAAAATCTTCGGAAAAATATCTTGACAGGCCCATCTTGGATGGATATAACAGCACTTCTCTCCCCCCACCATATCTCTCTCTCTCTCTCTCTCTCTCTGCGTACTGCCACAGAAACAACGCGTTTAATACATCTGTAGGCGACTGTTTTAACTTTGTGTTTGTAGCTTTTGAACCACGTCCACAACACTACATCAAATCTGATTCGGAATGTATCCCTGATAAAATTTTGGTCTTACATATTCCTCTTCCCATCAAAAAAATCACCTTGAGCTAAGATCGTGGTTATGTTTCCCAAATGTCTTAAAAGGTAGGGTCCCTCACTCGTTCTTTGATGAGTTACTCATATGGTTCATTCTTATTTCCGTTTCCAAATAAGATGGTGTTCTGGGACTTTTGACTGGTCCTGTACTCAGTTTTAACAAAATTTCCCCTTTACGACAGTTACATGAGCTATAATTTTTTATATACGACAAAAGTACACTCTAGTTTTCTTTCTTTCGTGAATATCGATGTTTGAATAAATTAATGTTTTCAAGCAATACAGAAAATATGAATCAGAATATCTCCAGTACCAAGGAGTTCACGATGAAAACACTTGAAACCTTGTTCCTAACAACTTCATAGAGTGTAGTTCAAATTACAAAGCGCTAGTTGTTTTCTTTATCTTTAGATGTGAATGTTAGTATTGCACAACTAGTAATTGAATCCAAAATACAGTGAAATATTATAATTTTCTTGAGCGAGTGGCTAAAAAATATATAATTTCGTTTGAAAAATATTGATTTGTGGTGTAAAATCTTAGTCAAAATCAAAATATAGTCTACATATTCTGGAATTGTAATCCGGAATTTGGATTTCCTGTCTTAATTAACAGTATTCCTCATACAAATTTTGATCTCAGTACTCTAACATCCTGAGTATTTGGAGAACTTTTTTAACTTGTTTCTTATGGGCTAAACAAGCAACTGTGGTCTAACTATCAGCTTATGTTATGTCGTATTTATACACGGTGAGGAAAAGAGCAATAACTTACCTGGAGGGATGCCAATCCGCTCGGCTCGAGCGGCGAGTCTAACGCTCGAGTCGAGTCTCCGCTCGAGTTCGACTCATTGTACCCAAGTCGCACCGTGAGTCTCTCTGAGCAGCGACTCGGCTCGACTCGAGCACTAGTGAGCGTCGACTCTACTCGAGCAATTGTGTCCACCGATTAGATTCGACTCGAGCACATAGTGAGCGCCGACTCGACTCGACTCGAGCACAGAGTGAGCGCCGACTAGACTCGACTCGAACACATAGTGGGCGCCGACACGACTCGACTCGAGCAGTTGTGACCACTGACTCGACTCGAGTAGGTACTGAGCACCGACTCGACTTGAGTAGTACTGAGCACCGACTCGACTCGAGCAGGTACTGAGCTGCGACTCGACTCCAGCAGGTACTGAGCGCCGACTCGATTCGACTCGAGCAGGTACTGAGCGCTGACTCGACTCGACTCAAGCAGGTACCGAGCCTCGACTCGAGCAGCTAGTGAACGCCGACTTAACTCGATTCGAGTAGTTCTGAGTACCGACTCGACTCGACTCGAGTAGCTACTAAGCGCCGACTTGACTCAACTCGAGCACAGAGTGAGCACCGACTCGACACTACTCGAGCAGTTCTAAGTACTGACTCGACTCAAGCACATATGAGCGCCGACTCGAATCGTCTTGAGCTGTTTCGAGCACCGACTAGATCAAGGATTCCGCCAGGATTTTCAGTTTGAGGGGGTATAAAGTCAAAATTGGGAGAATGTAAATGGAGCTTTGCACGATTTCTATGTATTTTTTTAACCGTAAAAGTTTCAAAATAAAAGGGTTGTCCTTGAGAATTTGGGGGGTGACACCCCCACGGGGGTCTGGCGGAATCACTGGACTCGACTCGAGCTGGTACTGACACTGAGCGCCAACTCGACTCGACTTACACAATTTTTGCCTGTACAGTAACTCTGAATTGGGGAGGGGTCCTGACTCACCTCTAAATACGCCCCGGACTAGTCAAGCTAGTATTTTTTAAAAATATTTTCGTTGTTTTTATTTCCATGTAAGGCATGCAAATTAAAAATAATTCTAATAAACCGCAGTCTGTTTGTTACTTTAATATGGCTTTTGAGTACAGTGACATTAAGAAATTATACTTGCAAATATTTATTCACATTCAAACACTTCTGAACACATGCTGTACAGGAAGTTCTCAAAGAATGATGAAGTGGAGCTTCAATTAAGCCAAAACCAACTGTTGTAACTGCGATTATCAGGCTATAATTTCTGACCCATTGTTTTCAGTTTACCTACATTCGAATATGAATAACGAAAACCTGTGCCCATTACTTTCATCACTAATAGTTTGGTTGAAAACTGAAAATTAGTTTGATTCTTCTTGTGTGGAATTTGGTGTACTTCGAAGTTTCAATATTAGGTGGTATCTTAAAAGGCATATATTTTACATTACGCTCCTTCAGAAGCAAACATTTACGTGCTTTTCAAGAAGACATTTAGGACCATACCACGTATTTGCAAGCACTTTATCGGAATATACAAACGAATTCATGACTTGAAACGGTACTGAAGACAATAGTTCTGAGAAACAAAAGCTGTTTCCCAATTCCAATCAGTGTTTGAGTAAGGACAACATTAGGGAACTATTACAATCACAATAGATAACACGTTCCATTTCTAGTTGGAATGTCTGGAGACTAGGTCTAACAATGTTAACTTATTTAATTTGAATTCAGATACGACCTTTTGGCAACGTTAATTTATATTTACAATGAATAGCTATATGCATTGCATTCTTAAAACTTTGGTAAACTTTTTTTTTATGGGCCAGTTTAGTAACTTTGGACTTCGGCCCGTCACGATTTGCCTTTAGCTGTTAAGTGTTAAAATCCACACCCATGCCCCTGCCGGGACTCGAACCCGGGACCGTTGAGTCGATAGCCTACCGCCGCAGACCGCTCGACCACCCGGCCGGCATGCATTGCATTCATAAGATTCTGGGTTCTAATATCTAAGTCGGCCATCCTAATAGATATTTCCTGTCGCACCAAGCTGATACGAGACGAGGTACCGAGGTTGTACGGTGTAGTATTGTAGAAAGCAACTCATGAAAGCCTTCCGTGAAGGAACCGCTTTCCTCTATCAGTTGCGGTTAACCAAACATCGACATCACCACCAGAAAGATTCCAACAATAAATTTTAACTAGCGTTCCTTCTTTCTCGAAGGAGATGGAAGAAGCAAAAGGTGGTCATATCTTTTTCCAAAGAGAAAAAGGAAGAAAAGGGGAAAGGAAGGGAAGAAGAGTAAAGAAAAAAGAGGCAACGTTTGGATCGAAATCACAGATATTTCTTCCACACGTCCGTGGTTTCGAAGAAACCATATGGTGACCTAAGGCTTTCTTGTTTTGGACCAATGAATGTCAATCTGGTCGGCTCGAGTCAGTCACCGCTCGAGCTCGACTCACTGTAATCAAGTCGCAGCGTGAATCTCTTTGAGCTACACCAAGTCGACTTGACTCGAACAGGTACTGAACGCCGACTCGACTCGTGCACATAGTAAGCGCGGACTCGACTCGAGTAATTAGTGAGCACCGACTAGACTCGAGCGGATAGAACACCGACTCCACTCACCTCAAACACAGTGCGCGCTGACTCCACTCACGTCGAACACATAGTGAGCACCGAGTCCATTCACCTCGAACACATAGTGAGCACCGACTCCACTCATCTCGAACACATAGTGAGCACCGACTCGACTCGACTCGAGCAGTTAGTGAGCGCCGACTCAACTCGAGCGGATAGAGCACCGACTCCACTCACCTCGAACACATAGTGAGCACCGACTCCACTCACCTCGAACACATAGTGAGCGCCGACTCGACTCGACTCGAGCAGTTTTTAGTACCGACTCAACTTGACTCGAGCACAAAGTGAGCGCCGACTCGACTCGAGCAGTTGTGACCACTGACTTGACTCGACTCGGGTAGGTACTGAGTACCGACTCGACTCGAGTCTGATCGAGTCGCGATTCGAGTCGAGCGAGTCGTTGACACTCTGACCTGGAACACTACGGTTAGTCAGGAAAATAGTCTCCATAGGACTCAACAATACTCTGTCATCTGTCAAACAGTTGTTGAATCCCCCGCTGAAAGAAGTCATCGGTTTCGGTTTTCCTGGTTTTCGGTAAATGTTCGTCGCACGTCATCCTCATTTTGCAGTGTTTTCCCGGAAAGGTGGTTTTGCAGGCAGCAAAAAAGTAGTCAATCGGTGCAAGATCTAGTGAAAACGCCTTGTGGGAGAGTTTCTCCCAGCCACATTCTTCGATCTTAGCACAGGTCCTTCTTGCCGTGTATGTGCGAGCGTTATCATAGTGGATGAGCACACCCTTGCGATTAACCAGAAGAGGACATTTCACCAACAATGCAGTTCGCAGGCGTTCAAGTTGCTGACAGTAGACATTTGCATTGATGAACTGGTTACGTGACAAGAGCTCAAAATGGATCATCCCACGGATATTCCACCAAACACTCAACATCACTTTGCTCATCCTGTTTTGGCATAGTTCCTGCACCCCTTTCCTTTAGGTACCTACTGCCGATTGCGTGTAATGTTATGGTAGAGGACTCACTTTCATCCTCTGTCACTATTCTGTCCAGAATGGCTCACGTATGTGACGGGGAAGCAGAGAACTGCAGATGTCAACTTGCAGCTGCTTCTGTTGAGGGGTTAACTCATGGAGTGCCCATTTTCCGAGTTTCGACACGTACCCAAGGTTCTGAAGATAAAGATGAACGGTCGAATGGGTGTCACGCAGTTCGCTGGCAAGTTCTTCAACAGTCTGCATTGGTTTGCCTCCACCGATGCTCGCAGGGCATCATTGTCCAACTATACAAGTTTCCCGTAGCGTGGTTTATTGGTGATGCTGGTGTTCACAGACCGAAACCTCTGGAATCACCTCTGACATTTTTGCACATCCACAGCACCATGACCATATACGGTATTGATGTTTCGTGCTGCTGTGCTAGCTGGATGTTCCTGGTGAAATTCATACAATATAACATGCCATATGTAGTCCTCCGACACTACCATGATCAAACATAAGCCACACTTCCAAAACGTGGAGTAGACCGTTCTCTTTCTACAACGTGCTGCACAATTAAGTGCCCTATATGACTCAGCAATATTTCGTGCCGTCTACTTCACTATCAACTCGTCAGATGGCGTCATTGCAGCGGTCATCGAAAATACGATATTACTTATGGGATAAGCTGATACGACATTTCTGAAGGATTACATCACTCTTCTGGGCGTAGGGATAGAAAAGCTTACGGCAAAGTCCTTAGTTGAATTTCCATCCGGCATTCGCTCTGTGAGACTGAGCGAAACCTAAAACTGGAAAACCTCAGTAAGGGCGACCGATAACTGGGCTCCAATTCACGTGTTTACTCATTGCTGATCAGTCGGTGACATCCAGGCCTACGCGAGCTGGATCTGGAGACTTTTCAACGGGCATGCCGTTTATAAATGGAGGCTTTTAATTGACGGGTTCAGTGCCGACTTGGTAATCGTGTGGGTTGGGACGCTAAGCCAGCGACTCGAAGGCTCCGGGTTCAAATCCCGACTGGGGCATGGATGTGAATTTAAACTAGCATCGCATTCATAATCGTGACGGGTTGAAATCAAAATTATTAAAAACGGCACATAAAAAGTTTACAAAGTTCTTGACGGACTTAATGCCAGAGTAGACTAAGCGCCAAAACAAAAGTTTCACAATTGTGATCATAAACCGTCTGTCCTTACATGTTATTCGTTACCCGGCAAAACAATCCCATAGTGCTTTAAATTATAATACAAACTAGCAACAACAAAAAATGCGGCGCTATAGGAATATTATGCGGAATATAGGAATAGATAAAGAATGACATTTGGATAAGGTTAAACTGTGAACATTTTGTTTTGGCGCTTAGGCAACTGTTGGACTCAACCTCTTCACTGTAAAAAAACGCACTTTCTTACACTTTATGGCACTATTGGAAACGAGAAAATGCTTTAAAACTGTACTAATTGTGTAATAAAGTGCTGTGAAAATGTTCGAATGTGTTCCGTAAGAAATGTTAATTAATTCAGAACACAATTACTACACATTTATACCACATTTTTTCTTGATACACATTTTAAACATCTTTGAGCAGTAAAGGAACACTAATCCAGACATACTATATCTCACCTTTTATACATTTTTCTTAAACTTTTGAACACATTTTTCTATTTACTGTTTTTTGTCATTATCCATCTAGTATATGCCAATATTAGCTCACATTAAAATATTTTCATTTGTATTTGTTGTTTCTCAGGGGCTAAATACTTCAAATCGTGTGACTTTTTATGCATGTGAAGCACTTTCCTAGGCACAGCCTTGAAGAAGAGTTTAATTTTCATGATTCTTCATTATTAGGTAGGTTGAACGGAGTGTTCGGAAGCCCACTTGAACGTAAACTATAGGTCCTATGCTTAGAAAGTCACAACTTTACTTAGGTCATTAATCAAAATTCTGCTTCAACGTCAGATACTTCTTGTCAGTTTAATAATTTAGCTCTACTCAAAATGTATTGGTAAACAAATGATACTATACATTCTTTCAGTTTTTGAAAACCGTTAATTGCAGTCTAAGCTTGTCTCGTCTTGAGGGATGACGTCACTGTATTACTTTTAACAAAATATTGACAATGAATGAAGTGGACAAGACGTCTGTTAGGGTACCATTCCAACGTTCACCTTTTGAGACTGAAGAAAAGCATTGGAAAATCTCAGTCAAAACTGCCGGCGGCAGGACAAACTGGGATCCCAATTTTCATTCCGAAATTAGCGAAATTAACCATGGAGCCTTATTTTTCAATTAACCCCCATTTCATTAATACCTGCTGAAACTTAAAAAAAACGCAATGCTCACTTTTCATGCAAAATTTAATTTATATTCAAGTTTATGTGAAATACTCAAATTCTTGTTATCATTTATATCGATATGTCTAAATAAAAAAAATCTCTTTCGGCAGGCCTACAGGCTGAGGTAGATCTCGAAGTTTGTTTTTCTTCAAAAATTCAAACTCCGCCTTATATGAGCGCTATGGAGAAACTAGTTTTTGATTTATAGGTTAATCATCAAGAGCTTTTCAACGATACCCCACAAGACGTGGTTTTAAAAATTTAGAATTTCCACCTCCACAACCCCTGAATCGTTGGTGTCACCGTAAACTTCATAGGGAGTACTAGAACTTATGCAGACAAAGTTTCCCTCTAAACTCCATAGGGGCTGATATATATATATATATATATATATATATATATATATAATTTCAACCCCTCTCCCGACCGCCTCCTTGGTCCGATTTTGCTCATTAACGAACTTAGCCGAGCTATTAAGCCTAGAAATACATATTAAAATTTGGGTCAGATATCTTCAAAATTATGGCCGCTAGCGAGTTTATATATATATATATATATATATATATATATATATATATATATATATACAAAGATATCGTACCGATCTCAATAGGTAGATTTTTCTTCGAAATCTACCTAAAATAATATTTTTTTACTGGCAAACCTGTTTAGATAAAATCCCATCCAGGTGGCGTGGTTACGTTATCTCTTTACGTGATTACTACTAGTGACCTCTGCGACCACCCAACGCAAGGCGAGAAAAAGCAAACGAGAAACAAGTCGTTCACTATGTTATTTACAGTGTAAATAAGGTAGGTTGAATGAAACATTGTACTATTTAAGTTTTATATAATTATTTTAATATTACTCTATATTATAATAATATGATACATAATTCTAAATTTTATATAACAGAGGATCGTGTGAGTGAAATTGTATTTAAAATGGTTTGCTTACTTGAAAACATGGCGACTACTTGGAAGAATGTTTTGCAAATAATATAGTTTCCGGTGGTGGCGTAGGCCCTATATTCATCCAATCTACTAATACAATATATATCGAGGGATAACCATTGACACCTCGTATCTACAACTTTTGTCATCTAAAGTTGTTAAATTATATAATACATAGAATAAAACTGGCGGACTTTCCAGTTGAAACTTCGTTACAAATAAACCAAGAGGTAAATTGACCATTTACTTACTACCAAGTTTAAACTGGAAAGTCACCCAATTTTTTCTATTCAATAATATTACACAACAACAATTTTAGGTGACAAAAATTGAATATGTGAGGTATCAATGTAAGTTGCGAGTATTTTATCAGCTAATAAAATAAAACAGTTGAGACTAGTGCTCTAAGTGTAAGGGAACGCTTACATAAGTGGGTTAGAAAAGGTAAGTGAACGCGCGCACTTAATGTTGCTAACTGACTTGAAAATAAAGGCAATGAAGTTCCAATAATAAAAAGGCAGAGAAACACTAAATCCCAAGTTTAAAATGTTTTCCCCAATTCGAGCACTGATTGACACAAGGATTCCGCCAGGATTTTCAGTTTGGGTGTGTGTAAAGTCAAAATTGGGAGGTTGTAAGTGGAGTTTTGCACGGTTTCGATCGATTTTTGACCATAAAATTTTTAAAGTGCGGTGGCTAGTGTTCTTGAGAATTTGGGAGGGTGACACCCGCCACATGGGGAGAGTCAGAAGGAATCACTGAATTGACACTCATATTGGCCACTTCCGGTTAAAAGTTCATGGGTGCTTGCATACTACTACCTATATATATATTTTTTTAATTCATTTATAGTCTTTAAGCATCTTTGGCTTAGGCCGGGATATGGGAGGGGAAGGTTTCGGCCAGAGCCTTACTTAAGGTTGTATACCGGTATTCGCCTGGTGAAACAGAGGGCATCCCTGGAAAACCAGTCAGGATCGTCGGCCGTATAGTTCGAGCCCACAAAGGGCTCCGAAGTCAACGACGTTACCTTTAGATTGTGAAAACATATATGTATTGATATTAAATTTCCCTTCTTCATTTCCATTCTTTCAACTTTATAATATTTTATAAAATGGAATGTGTTCCTGCTCTATAACGCCGGACGCAGACTAGCGACTTTGGCGAAGCAACAAATGTGACAACTAAATTGGAGTTTTGACAATTAAAGCCGAGAGCACGAACAAGTTTCTTGCTCGCACATAACGTAATGGCAGTGATAGGAATAATGACAGGGAACAATCTTTGAAATGCAATACAAATATAGCAATACCGAAATTATATAAAGCGAACGAAGTTATCCTTAATGCAGCAGAACTTGTGGAAATTGCTGTACAGTATATTATATATACCTGGAAACGGTGAATCATAACCAAAAGCAAACCAATACCAATTCCCAGGGATTTTGCTAGACCACCCAAATGGGAGGGATAATCCCGAACCCACACACTCAACTTCTAGCTTAATCGATAGAAATCATGCGAAATTCTACTTACACAGCCCCAAACTGAAAATCCTGGTTGAGTCAGATCAAAATTACTACGTGAGTTTTGACCGGGTCACTAGGTCTATGCTTGGGAGAGCTAAGTAGAGTTTTCAATTATTTTTTTTATACATACGATGGCACAGAAAATATAACGCCGAAAAGCACGATAAATACGACGCCCAAAATCGCAAGTTCATTATAGTTCTCATACCGTGTCTATCGGATCATTCGGGTCAAGTTTCGGACCAGATCACCTATGTTCGGGTCAGTGATAGTGACCCGGTTTCAGCTCTGGTTCCGGTGGTTCTGATCTAGTCTAAGGCATAACGACATCTCAAGCGCCTCTGTACAATTCGTAGTTCTTGAGATTTAGTTTCTGGATACGACAGCGCGATTATAAGGTCCCTTTTCTTATAGTTTTGTGTGGCTCAGTGGTAGAGCGCTCACCTCTGGTGCGTGGGGTCATAGGTTCGATCCCGGATCATACCTTGTGAGTTTTGTGGTGAAAAAAACACCTTGTGCGTGGGTTTATTGGAGGTTCTCCCGTTTCCTCCCACGTTCTTCATCTTACCAACCCATCCCATCATCAATTTGGCCTGAGCCAAAAGTTTCCTAAAAGCCTTAAAATAAATTTAGGGGCCAGTCACGGCTGCTTGGTTGCTAAACATGCTTTTTAATTTGTTAATTTCCTCAGAGAAGATACCACTTTTATATTCATGTGATTAATGTGTTTTATTTTATAGTAAATACATACTATCTATTATTGTTCCAGGGTGTGTCGAAGAAGGCAATTACGGACGCTGCACCTTGACCTTCGTTGCATGGTACCGAAGATTGTATCACTAAAAGTTATATTAAAAGCACAGAAGTTGTTTGCATGTGTTTAATGTGAACATTTATCTTTTCTGAATGTCTTGTTTTAAGTTGCTGTTGGACTGTTGACTTTCTAAACTCATTTTTAAAATAATCGTGAAGCATCGTGCTTTAAAAAAGAGAAAGAACATTTATACTTTTTTTACTGAATCAATCGTGTGTACAATTTACTAACTATTAACATAAAACATAAATAAATTGTAATATTTTTTTCCTATATTTTTTATTTTTATTGATTTATATGCTATTATTTTAAAGGTGTTGTCATGTTTTACCTAAAAATTAGTACACACATGCCTGAATTAAGGATACCATCCCGACATTTGTCTGAGACAAGAAAATGCGGAAAGAAATCAATCGGAATATTTTTGTGGTACCCAGCATGATATGGTTTGTGGTGATGTTTTTAATATATTTTTAATATATATCAACCATACCGAAAGTATATATTTACTATCTGCATAAGATTCCAGGTTGAAGTTAAAGTTGAGGCGTGTTGTATCAAAATCCGTTATATCCACTTTTACAAAACTTACCAAAAACAGGTTATTTTACAGGGATAAATTAGGTTTTAATTTGCAACCTTTGAAGCCATAGGTAAAAACGACTTTATTTTTTCTTCAAAGTATTTAGGAAAAAAGTGGATATAACAAATATAGATACTACGCGTCACAGCTAAATATATTAGGTGTCATTCAGATATTACGTCAGCGCGTTTTTGGTCAAATTATAACACTTACGTCCTAAGTAAGCAACATTAAGTAGATGCTCTATCCCTAATACGTATACTCCCAACAAAAATAAAGCTTGACCACTCTCGCCCCCGAATGCTGACGTAGTATTTGAACCATTCCTAACATTAAAATATGTACATGGTTCAAATACACATTTAACTGTACTGCGTAGTATCAAAATTCGTTATTTACAATAAAAAATAAATAACGAATTTTAATACTACGCTCCACAGTTACCAATATGTGTTTGAAACATGTACATTTTTCTAATGTCAGGAGTCGTTCAAATATTACGTCAGCGTTCGGGGGAGGAGGTTTAAGCTTTACTTATTTATGCTGGACGTCTAAGCATTAGGGATAGGGTATCAGCTTAATGTTGCTTACTAAGGGGGAGGAGGTATAAATTAACCAAAAATGTTCTGACGTAATATCTGAAAAACACACCAAAATATTGTTTATGAAAGTGCACTTAAAGTGTTCCAATAGTGCTTAAAATTAATAGATTGTCCTGAAAGTAGTCAAAACTAGTTTCCTAAACACACTTTTGGAACACATTAAAATTGAGGGCACTCTTTTTGCACTTTTGTAGCACTATTAAGGGTACACTTCTGTACACTTTTAAAGAGCTTTTGAACACCTTTGAGACGCTCTCATAGCACTTTAGTTCACTTTTGGACACTATAAAAGTGTTCGAGAGTGAGCTAAAGTCGTTTCCAGAAAGTGCTCAAAGGTGTTCGAAAAAGTGTGAAAAAATGTGTTCTATTTTTTTACAGTGTTGATTGGCATGCAATACATACATTGATACTTCATAATTATCACTTAATAAAGGAAACAGGTAAGTAAAGACTGATTGATTTGTCATTTTAAGGCAATGTCATGATTTGGGGACATTCCAACTCGGATCGCCTAATGCCTCCTGGTTAACCATCTCAGATTTGAATGATTTATTTTCCTCAAATACTATGGGCCAAGTGAGGAAGAAATGTAAAATATCTATTTTTTATTCCTTTCCATTCCAGAGGTATATGATGTCGAAGAAAGGTCGAAAATCATGATATATCCCATTTGCGGCTGTCCTTTAAAACGGCAGAGTTCCATAAATAAAAGTATAATTTCTGTTATTATTGTTCAAATGACGTGAAAGTTTGGCAGGATTACCTCAAAGACACGAAAAACTAAAAAAAAATATTGTATCACTTGTTGATGAAACATTAATTACTTTAACTGTGTTGGCAATTAATGACAGTAATAAAATTGTATCTGTTACATGACAGTATACTAGAGGTTCAGTGAGAAGTTTCAAGTTTGTTCCAATATTCCTTCTTTATTTTAAAAAATATATAACTTTAAAATATTTGAAAATTTTGTGCATAATACTCCACAGTAGAACAGCAATTAGTTTAGCGATGTTGATAAATAATAAAAGTACAAAAACATTGTTGCTATGACATGAGGTAAGGGTAGAGATTCACTGCTAAATGTTTCAACAAATTGTGGATGTTCTACTATTCAAAAGCTGATGAAAGAAATATATGTATAATTAAACATGATTTTGTATTGTTTACTGATGGGTCACTCCACGACAAATCAGAAAGGTGAAATGTCACCCATAGTTTCCGATTTTGATGAAATTTGGTACATTGATTCTTAGAAAGGTTCTTGGTATAAATTACAACTTACAGGTGTCCAGGCCACGTGTATCTGGGCTTACAGGGCTTAAAGTTGCCATGTTTTGTCCGTAAATGTTGTCGCGACCGACACTTTACGGAGACACACCCATTTGAATTTTATATTTTAAGACATGCTTTATGAATTGTAAAAGTCAAGGTTAGATGTTTCTTGTGGCTCATCAGAGAATCCAAATTTGATAACAACATCGTGGTAGAGTCAATAGTTTTTGAGATATATTGCTCTATGATTGCGAAAAAAGTAGTTTCTGAAATGGTGTTCACCTTGCAACATATATAAAAAGCCACACCAGATACAGATATGATAAGACTTGCACCATTGGAAAGAGAAGAAAATTTCCTATAGAATAATAAAAACAGCGGGTTCTCGGTGGGAACTTTATCTCCAAAGCCACCACCATCAAAGCCATTATCTTTAACATCATGTATAATAGGACTGACCTTGAAACATAATACCATGAATATTTCAGGAAGAACACCAGATGCAGATATTGGACGTGCATCATTGAAAAGAGCATAGAAGGTCCTATAGAGTAACGTAATAAAAACAGTTGAATCTCTGTGGGAACTCCATGTGCAAAGTTGTTTTTTTTTTAATATCAAGTAGTTATAATTAAAGTTTCGCTGTTTGGACGGTTTTAGATGGTAAACGGTCAATCGGGCAAACATGAATCTTTATGTGAATGTGATTAACGACATGTGGAAGAGAAATATTGAATAAAGAATTCCAATTAAAACCTTTCGATGTGTGTTTACACTTTATGGATACTTAACCTTTCGATTGTGTTTACACTTCATGGATACTTTACAAGCACTTTATTAACATATCAAGCATTTTACAAATTATATGTACATTATGTTTGTGCGTGTACCAAACGTCATTCAGGTTACAAAATATACTCAAAATGTCGTCCTTCTATGCCCAGGACAGTGTGGAAGAACAGTGGTGTTCCTGTGGTTCAGTGGTGGAGTTTTATCTCTGATTCGTGGCGTTCTTCTTTCAATCCCTGCTTTTACCACATGGGCTTTGTGGTGGACAAACTCCGTGGGGTTGAGTTTCATCGGCCTTTTCCTCCCACTTTCTTCATTCGATTAACTCTCCCATCATGAAAGGTGAACGCCAGGTATTATGTTGCAAGGTGAACACCATTTCAGAAACTACTTTTTTCGCAATCGTAAAGCAATATCTAAAACACTATTGGCTCTACCACAATTTTGTTATCAAATTTGGATTCTCTGGTGATTTTTACATAAGAAACATCTAACCTTGTCTTTTACAATTCATAAAGCATGACTTAAAATATAAAATTCAAATGGATGTGTCTCCGTAAAGTGTTAGTCACGACAACATTTAAGGACAAAACATGGCAACTTTGAACCGTTGTAAGCCCGGACACACGTGGCCTACGAACCTGTAAGTTGGAATTTGTACTGAGAACCTCTCCAAGAATCAATGTACAAAATTTCATCAAAATCGGAAACTATGGGTGACATTTTACCTTTCTGATTTGTCGTGGAATGACCCATCAGTAAACAAAACAAAATAATGTTTAATTATACATATATTTCTTTCATCAGCTTTTGAATAGTAGAGCATCTACAATTTGTTGAAACATTTAGCAGTGAATTTCTACCCTTACCTCGTGTCATAGCAACAATTGTTTATCAACATCGCTAAACTAATTGTTGTTCTACTGTGGAGTATTATGCACAAAATTTTCAAATATTTTAAAGTTATATTTATTTAAATAAAGAAGGAATATTGGAACAAAGTTGAAACTTTTCTCACTGAAACTCTACTATACTCTCACATAACAGGTAAAATGTTATTACTGTCATTAATTGCCAACATCATTAAACTAATTAATGTTTCATCAACAGGCGATGCAATATTTTTTTTTTAGTTTTTCGTGTCTTTAACAAACTCTGTAATAAAACCTGGCAATAGAATACTTCCTAATAATAATAATAATTTATTGGTCGCTAGACAACTATTCACAGTTGTAATAAGCTTCGTCATTAAAAGAATGCAATAAAATATAGAATTATACAATAAAAGTTAAGATTATACAATATGTACGTAGTTTAATAATAGTCCCTTACATAAGTTTCAAATTCACCATATAAGCAACTATTTTAAAGCATATTTTTAATGTATCTGTCAAACTTTTCTGATTCATATCTCGAATACATGACGGTAACAAATTAAAATATTTCATTCCAGAGTACCCATAACTTTATTGCGTCTTACTTAGTCTTACATATGGCGTATCTATATTATCCTTTTGTCTTGTTATAGTCATGGATATCGGTACGTCTTGTAATTTGAGCATAGTTTTCTTAACATACATTAAACTCTGATATACAAATATCGATGATACGGTCATTATTTTATATTCACTGTATAACTGTTTTCAAGATACCCTATCAGAAGCACCCTTTATACATCTAACCGCTTTCTTTTGCCATTAAAATACATTTAAATCACCTGTAGGATTTCCCCAAAGTAAGTTACCACAATTAGTAGATGGGGATGAAACAACCATAATACGCAGAGATCAATAGGTCTTCTCCTACAGATGTCTTAAATTTCGGAGCAGATACAAAACTCTAGCAAGTTTTTTACACATTTCGTCAGTAGACTTATGTCTATTGCAATTTAGTTTTGCATCCATATGTATACCCAAAAGTTTGACAGATTCAGTATTTCTATCATTAACATTTTCATGGTTTAAATTGAAATATAGTGCAACAATTTTTGCAGCATTCATGGTTAGTTCATTATGCAAAAACCAACTTGAGGACGCTATTATTTATTTATTTATTAGAAGTTAGCACGGATACAGCAAACGCCATTTTACACAGTTCTTGTAACAAACAATATACCATAACAACAAAAATAAAAATAATATAACAACAAAGACTTATACAATAGGAAATAATATGAAGTTTTTTTGTTTTTTTTTACTCATTCTAGATACATATGACAAATCTTTAGAAACTTACTTTTACTAAGGCAGAAATCTGGTGGCAAAGGAAGAGTATTGTAAAAATGTGATAATCTATATACAAGAGATCGCATGGACCAAACACAATCTCGGTTTTGAGAGGTAGAAATGGTGTTGGGAACGAGAATTTTGTCTGGGTACTCTTAGGTTAAAAAGTGGAACAAGGTCGTTGGTTCTGAGTGTGCCCTGCATTATTTTATAAAGAAATTTTAAGTCATTTAGTTTTCTTCGTGTGTCTATGTGTTTTAAGTCAACAGAATTCAAAATCTCTACGTTAGATTTGTGTTGGAGGTTGGGTACCCTGTGTTGTACAATACGGATAAAGAAATTTTGGACTTTGTGCAATTTAGATAAGTTGGTTTCACAAGCCATAGACCAGGTAGATGAACAGTATTCAATAGTAGGGAGTACACAAGTGACAAAATATGACCGAAGAGCTCTAAAATCTTTAATATCGATAAACCTGTAGAGAAGTCCAAGAAGTTTGAGTGCTTTAGAAGTTACGAATTCAATGTGAGGAGCAAAATTGAGTTTTTCATCAAATATGATACCCAGGTCTTTGTAATGGTCTACCCTTGGTATAATAGATGAGGATAATGTGTACGTACATTTTGTGTTATGGGTTTTTTAGTGAGAAACGCATTGCAGCAGTTTTGTAAGGATTGACTTTCAGTAACCAATTATTGCACCACATTTCAACAGAATCTATAGCGGCTTGAAGGAAGAAAGCATCTTCTGTAGATTTAATTGTCTTAAAAATGTTGCAGTCATCAGCGTAAAGAAGTACCGAGCAGAAATTATCTATCTGTTCACATAAGTCATCAATGAAGAGGGAAAATAAACCTGGGCCTAAGGAGCTTCCTTGAGGGACACCTGAAAGCATGGGGATCCACTTGGAAGTGCTACCAGAGAAGACGACACGTTGTTCTCTGTTAGTCAAATATGATGTTAGAAGCTGAAGGAGGAGTCGTGTATACTAAATCTGGAAGCAAGCATGTGTATAAGAAGTTTGTGATTGATAGTTTCAAATGCTTTGGAGAAGTCTAGGCATATGACGTCAAGTTCTTGTCTATTTGCTAGGGCATCCGTGGCGTGAGACAGTAGGACAGCTAAATTGGTTTCACAGGGTCCATTCGTACAAAGCCATGCTGGGAGGGAGAAAGAAATGGGAGGACATGATTTTGAATCCTGTCTGTGATGATTTTTTTACAAATTAAACCGTGGGCAGAAAGAAGGGAAATAGGTCTATATGAACTAACACAGGATTTTTCACCTTTGTAAACCAGAGTAATATTTGCTTGTTTCCAAGAGTTTGGGAAATAGCCCTCCGAAAAGCACCTATTGAAAAGAATGGTGAGAGGTGCAGACAATGGCTGGGCTAGTTTAATCAGAAATATGGAATTAATTTTGTCAGGTCCAGAGGCTCTGAAGGATTTTTAGAGATGTTAAAAGGCGATATACTTCCACAGCGGTAGTATTAGGCAATGGGGAGTTTTAGACTTTACATCAGGAAAAAATGGAGGATCTGAACAAGCATTAAAATTGTCATAGAAGCAGTCATTAATTAAATCAGCCCTTTCGTTGAATGAAGCAGTAAGTTCACTGTATGAAACTAGAGATGGTGGACCTGAGTTTTGTAATTTCTTCATTCTTTCCTTGTAGTGATTTTGTGTTTTCTGCATTTGTAATAAAGGTGGTATCATCAGCATACAAAACAGATTTATGTGGTAAACAACTAGGCAAATCATTCATATGCACAACAAAGAGAAAAGGACCAAGAACCGAGCCCTGCGGTACTCCAGTTTGTATGATTAGTTCTTCTGACTTTACATTCTTAATTTTAACAATTTGACGTCTGTTAGTGAGATACGATTTAATTAAATTGAGTTCATTACTCTGGATACCATAAAACTAATTTTGAAACTAGAATATCATGTCAGACAGTATCAAATGCTTTACTTAAATCAACTAGAGTGACACAGGTGTAAGAGCGAGATTCATATCCTCTCATTATTAATGAAACAACCTATTCAACTGTTTTTATAGTGGAAAGACCAGTTCTAAATCCATATTGCGACATATTTAAAACATTATTATGTTCAAAGTAACTTGACAACTGCATTTTCATACATTGTTCAATAACTTTAGAAAATATTGGTACAAGAGCAATCGGACGATAATTATTCGGATCGCTTCTATCTCCTTTTTTATGAATAGGTATAATTATGATAATTTTAAGACAATCAGGAAAAGTACCTTCAAGGAGTGTCCAATTAACAAGATATGTAACAGGATAGAGAATTGTATGTATTATTTGCTTCAGTATAAAATAAGATAATCCGTAGTAATCTTTACTATGAGAGTT
Source organism: Lepisma saccharinum (assembly GCA_022664845.1). NCBI lineage: Eukaryota > Metazoa > Arthropoda > Insecta > Zygentoma > Lepismatidae > Lepisma > Lepisma saccharinum. The sequence goes on from JAGDQP010009274.1 coordinate 51,833, forward strand.
TCGCATATTAAAAATTATTTTCAGTATTTGTTCAGGTGTAATATCAATCCATTTGAAAACTAAAGTATCGCTTTGTGGTATATTCTGTCTAAGTAAATAGTTTTTTATACTGGTTTCTGTTGTCAGTGTTATTAGAGTATGTAGATCCAGCACACTGTGCATATTTATAAACTGTTCGTTAAATTCGTCCGGAGTTATAGTTATATATTAATTAGATAGCCTATTCCCTGTTTCATTTTTAATCACAGACCAAGCAGCTTTGCACTTATCATGAGAATTGAATATGAATTCTTCATTAGCTTCTATTTTGGCTAACCTAATTTCATTTCTGTAAAGCTGTCTAATTTTTTTTTGTATTTTTCCTTATCTGTTATGTTACCTTATTTCGCTATATAATATAGCCTAATGACTTTCTCCCTGAATTCGACCAGTTTCGTTGTATACCAATTTAAGTACAGCTTATTCTGCTTTGACATACCCTCATTAACAGTTTTAACCTTCCTTGAACAACACTCATTCAACCTATTAGATAAGTAGGAAAGGTGATTACTTTATTTTATTTATTTTATATACTAACCTCCATTAAGAAGAAATCACTAGATTTAATGTAATAAATTTAGTAATAAACCGCCCTACGTACACGTACGCAACACTGCATTGTCAAAGAACCGATGAAAACACTGTATTGACTGGAAAATATTATTTTCGCAAGTATGAGCATTGAACACTGTTACTTGTTGATTAAATTAATTTTTATAGCTTATGGTAATTTGTTAGAGTTGTATGTAAAAATGTTCATTAATTAACATTATGTATTCCTTATAATCTACACGGTATTTACTGTTATTGTCATTTCAGCTTTAGGTCTGTTCTTGCAATTTGAATGATCGAATGTGTAATTAGTTGTCATTTCCCTGAATCTGTGCTTTGTTTTCCTGTGGATATTTTGTCGATTATGCACTCACTGAACAGATTTATTAATTGTGTTTACTTTGTTTGAATACCTTGGGACCTGTAATTCCTAAGAATTTGGTAATATACGAATTTAGTGCTTTTGTTAGGCTTCTTGTTACGCCTCTTAACATATTGCCTCTTGTTAGCAGCTCGCATGCTATGAATTTAGCTTAAGAGTGTTATTTGTAACTTTAATTTTGGAACAATGCTATTTAAACGGCGCTAAATGATACATATTCGTGATGTTTAATTATTCTTTTGATATGGATTTTATTTAAATAACCCACTCCCCCTTTTTAGTTTTCCTTTTAATAGACACACATTCTTTTTGTATTATTTTTTGTACACTCTAGTTAATGATGATCACGCTATGATACTGTTGTTTTTAATATGATGAATTTAGAGGGAATTTACCGTTCTTCAGAACGAAGGTTTTATTTTTAGAAAATCTTTTCACTTGTAACTATTTGTATATTTGGTGTATTAAAGACAGAAAACTCAATTGCTTCTTGACCGCGAAAAGTTTCTTTCTTCAAATTTTTGTTAAGAATTTCTTTCTTTTATGTTTGAGAGAGAGAGAGAGAGAGAGAGAGAGAGAGAGCTTTAAAGAGCAAACGAATGAGTTAAAGCTCTTGAGTCCGTTCAAAGGAAAAGAAAAAAAGGGGATGGATGATGCGAACAAAAGCAGGTATCAGGATTAGTTTTTGCTCCCAAATTCTTTTGTTAGTTTTCATTCGACCTTTTTTAATATTTTTCCTCTTCCATCAATTTTTTTTTACTCATTGGTTACATGTTTCTTTTCAAAGTGCTTTTTCTTCACGCGAGTAATGAGTTGTCATTCTTTATTTATTTTCTTTTATATCGCTTTTCCGGAATTGTGCCGTATCATTCACGTAGGCCACGTTATTGATAAGTCAGGTATTACTTTACTTTTTATTCCTTCATTGTGACCACAGTAGATAGCGAGACACCTTATGGGTGTCTTTTGTAATACGGCCTCTATTGTTCGGAAAAGTACCATGTTCCCTGTCATGTAGGATTATGGTACACAATGGAGAGATTAATGATCTTGAGAGGGTGCTTTGTAAAAGAGCACGAATGGCTGACAGCGCTGACGGATAATACGTTGATGGATGGTTTTGCGAAAGGACTGTGTTACGTAGTGGGGAAGCGCAGTCGTTTGTCATTTTCTAAGAAGACTACAACACTAAAGTTGACAGTTTTTCTAAAAAGAAAAAGATAAAGAATGGGAGAATGGCGGTTACTTTGAGGCTGAAGAATAAAGGGGTCGTAACAGTCTGTCCAGTGACAAGGCATGTGTCAGAGCAGGTATTGAAGCGTGAATAAGATGAATGATGTTCATGAACGTATGTTACCCGAAAAAGGAAGAAAATAAATATATTGTTGATCGGACATGTTAAGAGGAGGGATATTGTTTGTCGGAGTAATATATAGTATATTAATTTCGGTTAAGACCGTCAATTTCCGCCTTCGTTTGTTGGTTCGTTCTGGCTGGAGGATCTTAGCCTATTCATGGCATAGCAACGCGATCGTGTGTATATGCAAGATGCTTGCCAGTCCCCGTGGGTATGTAGCCATACGTTGTTGAATATTTTCGTGCATGCATTGAACCGGGAATATTTTTGATGGTGGGGATTACGTTACAGGAAGGTAATTAGAATTGCAACTAGGAACATGAGCAGTGTATGTCTGTATTAGGTAGGTGCAGCTCATTTATCAGCTTTGCTAAGGGTAGACTGGGGGCGTTGTACAAGCAGTCTAGTTACGCAGAGGGATAATACTTTTAATGGAATAAACGTGTTGAATATTATTAGCTCTATAAGAATAGCATACTAAGTGTTAACAAGTACCAACGTTAGTGGTCGTACGGAATTGGCTGGTGTACTCATAGGATTGTGAATGGCAGTTAAACGTTGACAACGCTACAAATATAAAATAAAATAATAATTAGTTAAACAGTACCTGACGGGTCAGGGGGTCTTTAGATAAATTGTTACAATTTCCGGAATTGTGAATGGCCGTTGACCAATATAAAATAGTATTGGCAATAACATAAAATATTATTTCGCTGTATGAATAAAAATTTTTGATGGTTGTAGCACCCTCTGGCGGTCAATGCTGAAAATTTATAAATACGCTATTATGCTGGGGAATGCTGTAGCAATGGTTGAGTGGGTAGATAACTAATGTCAACTTTATAGAAAAGGCGATCACAGTCATCAGAATATAGGACAATGCGTATAATGCAATTCGACATGTACACTACGGGAAAATAAAATCCTTGTTAAAGGGATGATTGTAGAATGGAGTGTAATTTTATTTTTACCAGCCTAATAGGAATAGTAAAACACAAATGTAGAGAAACGTGTTCGATCATACTGCGTGGTGTCCAACCTTCGTAGCTAAACGTCCCAAGCTGTTCACCAGACATTAAAATGTGCATGAAAGACAATGGATGTATCTTTCTATTTGATGAACCGACGCCAACACTGACAGCATGGATATTTGAATAACTAAGAATAAACGTTCTTAGGCGTACTGTCAGCTGGCAACCCTTGCTAAAAACTCACAAGTCGGCTATAGGAAACTGACACAAGGGAAACGAATACGCCAATGCTTGTATCTTTCGTGTTTACGAAGCAAATGTAATATGTCAAGCGAGAATGTATATAGAAATAAAAATAAAGCCTCCTTAAGGGAATATGGCCGTATTTGTCGTGCTGGTTACATGTGTCCAACACGGTGAAGGATCATTGTAGATGGGTCATATACGTTACAAGGTATAGCAAGCTTGAGTATTGGTATTGCGCTTTTCATTGCAGGTTTAGGTGTAAGCAAGGGATCTCTGTACAGTGCAAACAGGGAAAATCATAGCGGACATATCGGCATTGCGATTTAGTAGAGTTTACACTGCATGAGCATCTCTTGGTTGAGAATGTTACTTTTGAATTAGGGTAATTAAAAGTTCCAAGGTAAATTACGAGTATTAATCATTCTGTAGATGAACAAGTGGGCATTACCAGAATTGTGCAACGGCAATAGGTTTATGCATCTGTACTAAAGCTACGACAGCATTGGTATGTTTAACGACGTATCTGATTAATCAAAATACTCCACCTATGTAATGGTAGAATAAACAATTGAACACACTAATAGCCAGCACTAGTGGACATTTCCGTATTTACATATTCAAAATAAATGTCAGAGATATGAGCTAATGATAGGTCACGTGTCTAATACACAGGCAAATGCATAGAGTAATACTGTACCACGTATATGAATAGTTAGTTAATAGTCGATTTGACAAACAAAAGAATTTAAATCTGGTCATTGGATTGGCAGAACATGGAATTTTATTATAATAAGCACAGATCCGGATTTAGCATTTGGTAATGAATCACGCATATAGATTTATGATTGGCAGGACATGGATTTTATTATAATAAACACAGATCGGGGTTTAGCATTTGGTAATGAATCACGCATATAGATTTGTAATTGGTCGAGCAGGGAAGCGGATAGCAGTTTTGTAAAAAATTAGTACACAATATATGACAGGTTTTCTAGCTGCACATGACGATACTGCTGTTCTTTTTATACGGATGCGACATATAGCCACTGGTTAAATTAAACGTTTTTAGAATATATTTGCTGCATTAAAGATTTGTATTTAATGAACATACACACAAATACAGTTTATATTTTAAAGAGGTAAAAACGCATAATGACAAGGGATTCGAACGATCATACGTAGATACATACATCTCATTGTAAGAAGATGCTGTAGCAAAAACAAAAAAGGTCGAAAGTTCTTAATTCGTTTCCAGATACATGTGTGTACCAAGACCCTAGATCGACTGTTTCTTGGTGAGAAGGGGTTGTTGGTTTAACCTGTAGAATAACGAAACAAGCCGAGTCGTACTACCCATGTTTTGTACAATAAATACACGGCTACATGTGATGGCTTGAATATACTGTTTGCTTGATTTTTTGTATGTTTGACTACAATTTAGAAAATATTTGTAAAAAAACAGAAGGAAATAGAAGTTTAACTAATAAGAACTACTGGGAAGACAAATGTCTTTGTTGCTTCATGGAATAAAGTCCTGCTGTTGATATGTAATAGAACAATTTCCAATCAGCTTCTTATTGTTTTTCCTGGATAGATAGATATCATATTGTTGTAGAGCAGTGAATGTAAGTTCGTTGGATGCTTTTTGCTTATTTGCGAAATGTATGTGAACCCTGTCCGAGCGGTTGCACGTGCACACAAGGTAGAGACAAGTTGAACTCGTTGCTATTTCTTATAAGGAAACGTTTGGATCTACCATATGTAAACTGCTAAGGGGAAACTCATACAGGTCAGCAAGAACTTGAACTGTTAGCTATTTCTTATGATGGACCGTATGACTATACCATATTCGTACTCTTAGGAGGAGCGCAAACGATGTATAAACATGACTGCATTGCTGTTGCTTCCAAAGGAATCCTGGGGATTAGGCTTTAATTAATAACGAAATATAGGAACCAATTGCTAATACTTATTCGCAATAGTAAAATGTGGAAAGATATTAATGTGAAGCTTATAGGAGAACTTAAAACGTCAGAGTACTGGAAATAATGTTGAGTTCTGTTATTGTAAAACAAGGGAGCTATGCAGTATTGTTACAAATATTTTTGTGAAACGTATGACACACGTAAATATTCAACCGGTAAGTTGTACATGACTACAAATACGTAACAACGTCTGATACATGTCTTTAAAGATTTGTCGTTGAGATCAAACGGAAGAGAATGACATTGTTTGTATCGGCAGTTACTGATATGTTTTGTATTGGACTTTACCTAATGTATATTACTATTACGAGACATGTTTCATTCTAAGGAAAGAGAGGGAAATCTTTACTTATGTATAATACAGGAATTCTTTTACAGTTTCCTCTGCATAATAGTGTATAGGAGTCTTTAGTACAGATAGAAAGGCCAACTGCTACTATATTTATACACATTAGTTGTATCCCTCTTGCTAACTACTGATCAGCAATAAATGTAAACTATATAGGTTTCTTTGTCCATAATATGACAAGTGAAAACAAGTAATAAAGCCAACGGTTAACAACTACATGCATTTATTTCTTGCTTGCTTTTCCACAACACGGTCAACGAGACTATTACATAATGCAACAGTATAAGCAAGCTACATCACCTTTGTATAATCAAGATATTCATTAGGGTTTATTGTTCTAATTACACCTTAGTGTCTAGGTTTCTTATGTGTGATGTAACGTGATACACTATATATGGTTATCATGAGTGCCGACGCGTTATCCGAGTGGTCGTAACATCGAATAAAAGCTTTGAGTACTTGTTTTTGACATGGTTGACGGTGAACATGGCCTTCTGTGAATGTTCCAGCGCTGCAGTTACTGCGGAATGCATTTTAAACAGTATAAAGTATTTAAAGGCATCTATTGCACTTACCTGTATAGGATGGTTTACCCATATCCCCGTTGATTTGGACTCACACCACTGCATGATCATATCCATGGAATCCTGCAAAGAGATTGTGCAGGAAACCTTGATATATTGTTATATTTGTAATGACATTTACGAGATGTTCATAGAGACACATGAAGATACTGAACTTATGCATCGCAATTTCATGAAAAACATATGAGGATATTGTCACAATTGGTGAATACGTAGATAGAATATACACTGTGTTATGGACTAAAGACTGAATGCATGGATGGTATTGCTGTTGCTTATAATTAAAGTGAAATAAAAAACAAAATATTGATGGAGGTAAGACACCCATTATTCAGATTTTTCTCAAAGTATGTACAGACTCAAACCAGTGATACAAACATTTGAACAATATATCTTTCTGCTATTATATAATCTCCAGGAAAAAGACAAGTGGTACAAACAAGTGAATAACATTTATTTTTGTTTCTTAATTAGTTTGCAGAAAAAGATAAGTGATACTAACCAGTTGAGCATTAGTGATTTTGTTTTAAATAATGTGAAAGAAAAAGAACACAAACAGGTGAACAGGTTTTAATTTTTGTTCCTTCATTTGTTTCCAAGAAACAGAATAGAACCAATGCTGCCAGACAAGTGATACTAACTATTCATCTGTTCTCTTTATGTTCTTAACTATTTTGCAGAAGAAAGAATAGAAACACTGCCGTAATACAAAAGAGGACCGATACAAAACGATTGAGCACATGTGATTTGGTTTAGGGCTGTGATACACACAATTGAACAGCATGTTTCGTTTCTGCTTAAACCTTTTCCAGGAAAAAGTCGACTTATACAAACAATGGAGCACTACTGATATGGTTTAGGATAGTGATACAAACAAGTGAACAATATTTATTGTGCTATTATATAATCTCCAGGAAAAAGACAAGTGATACAACCAAGTGAATAACATTTTTGTTTCTCAAATCGTTTGCAGAAAAAGATAAGTGATACTAATAATTGAGCATTAGTGATTTTATTTTAAATAATGTGAAAGAAAAAGAGCACAAACAAGTGAACAGCTTTTAATTTTTGTTTCTTCATTTGTTTCCAAGAAACAGACTAAAACCAATACAGTGATACAAACAATTAACCACTAGTGATTGTGGTATTTAACATTTTAGACAATCATTAGACAATATCACCGTTCTTAAACTTTTCCAGACAACGGATAGAAATAGTACACTTGTATGCACTACAATTCGTACAATTGTGCACGACCATGTTACCAAGTGGAATTTACTTTTATGTGTGTTACTAATAAGCTCAATTGTACTGCTGACGAAGTACTTAGTTTTGCCTAGCTTGTAGGATACAAATGTTTACGTTTGTTAAATTGTATCATTAGGTGAATAAAACATACACACTCCCAGTGCTACAAACAATGTTACAACAAAAGTAAACTCGTATTAAGTATTTGAGATACAATGAAAAACTTGAAGTAGTACAATATAATTTTATTTGTGATACAATGAACGAACGCTGCAACAAAAAAGTTTACGTGTGAAAAACAATGA